>ML345937.1:0-210635 GCA_005239505.1 Nicotiana paniculata
AGAAGAGAAGAGAAGAAAAACTGAGTAGAATCCTCTGTCCAAAATCCTCCAACGAAATTCCCTCCATAATTTGATGTTTTTGGGTCTATTTATATGTTTATAATGAACCCTAAACGTCTCAAAGACTTCTATTCTAACTTGGAAACACTTAAAACCCGTCAAAACTCGGTTTCTAGCCGTCCCGTGACCCAAGCGTTTCAGCCCTAAAGCCTGGGTAAAGCCAGGCAGGGCCAGGCGTTACAGCCCTAAGGCCTGGGTAACGCCTGGACCCCCCAGGCGTTATGGGTCTAACGCCTGGGTAACGCCAGGCTGCCCCAGGCTGTTTGGCTTGGCGCCNTCATCTACCTAGCCATCTGAAACAGCAATTGCTGCCTAAGAATTTTTTTTCATCTTCCTTCCAGAACAGAACCGTGACCTCACATATGCAAATCTCAACTCTACCTAACATACCGCATACGCCATGCCATCCTAGGACAAATACGGGAACTCCATGGTCCTTTCTAAGCCACAAGACACTACGTACCAAACGAGCCAAGAACTTTCATTTGATCCCATTTAGAAGCAAAACCACTATACATCACCTGCACCTAACGCCAGAGGAAAATATGCATCTTGAATCGTGGTAGAAACCATCAAGAACTATCCGATATCCCATTTGTGCAACACCAAACCGTCAGGAATGAATCCTTCTAACTCAACCAAGCTATGCATGCCACCAAATATCCAAGAACATTGGTAAGAAACACCAGTAAAAACTCATTACCTCATGAACACCCAAAGAACTAATCGTATCCCTTACCATGTCGATTCGACCTACTACCAAGTTGTCCTACTTACCCAAGTTTCTTCTGACTTACCTTCAAATTGATACTTCTCCTTGCCGTAATACTACTTGTCATGATCCCAAATCCTAACCGGTCGTGATGACGCCTATCATGGAACTAGGCTAGCCAACCATTTCATACTATCAATATATCCCATAATTTCCTGAAATTTTAGCAGATTTTTAAATAGCAGAATTAGATGAAATAAATACACACTTCCCCAAAACCTGGAGTCAACTGTCATGAGCATCTAAGACTGAAAATATAATGTACAACATAGTGACTTGCTACAAAAAAAAGTCTGAGGTACAGTAGACAAAAATAAACTATAATCTGAGGGAAGGAAATGAGGTGAGTTAGGAATGCTGAGCGGCTACCTCAATCCTCGAACAACTCCAAGCCCGTCCAGAAATCAACTAGCGAAATGGTCCGGTACCTGGATCTGCACATAGAGGTGCATGGAGTAACGTGAGTACGCCAACTCAGTAAGTAATCAATGTAACTAAAAACTCGAGTGTAGTGACGAGTACTTAAATCATGTAAATCCATATAATGAATAACAGTGAAAATGAATAAATCCAGTCAGAAATCTACAATTTCGAATATTTCATAAAAACTCAGGTTTCCATAAAAAAATCTCGTAGGAAGACTTTTATCCAACATTTATTATCAGAGGCTCAGTGTAAAGAAGAGTGAAAAATAGTATTTTCATAAAATATAAGCCCCCCGGGTGCAATATCACTCACAATAAAGCCCCTCAGGCAAGCCTCTTAGTCACTCGTGACTCCACTATCAGTATCTCATGCTCTCACCTAACACTCGTACTCAATAAGTACCATGAACACACACAACTGCTGCGGCGGGCAGCCCGCTCCACTACATTTATACAAACATATATATTTATACTGTCGCGGCGTGTAGCCCGATCCATATAATAGTCGACTGCGCTCACTGAGGGTGTACAGTCTCCTAGAGGGGATCCTTCAGCCCAAGCGCTATATATGCTGCGGTGTGCAGCCCGATCCAATATGCACATTGCTACATCGTGCAGCCCAATCCATTTATAACATATATTGCTGCGGTGTGCAGCCCGATACATATATATATATATATATATATATATAGTCTATATTGTTGCGGCGTGCAACCCGACCCACATATAATATATAACACATATATTACTGCAGCGGTCAACCCGTCCCATAACTATCCTCACATATTCGGCTTTCGTCCTGACTCAGTCACCCTCACAAGCCACTTGGGCAATTTATATCGACTTACGTGACACAACCCAAAATACTTTTCAGAGTTTTTAAGCAGTGTGATAACAATGAAAATAACAACAAGTTGGAAACAATGACTGAGTTCACAATTGTTCTAACATGATAGAGGTAAAATGGTGTAAAAGTACCCCCTAAGGGTTTAAATAGGTCGGCGCAAGACCCCAAACATGGCTCACAACACAAGTATAAACTTATGAAAGACAGGATGTCATAAGGTTTCAAATCGAATACGCGGGTTAATAGTCACTACGGGATGGACCAAGTCACAATCCCTATCGGTGCACTCCCCCACGCTCGTCACCTAGCGTGTGTGTCACTTCATTTATCAACACAATAACAACATCACTAGAACCTTGTCCTCCCACGATTCTATACATACCAAAAACTCCACAATCGGACCATAATTTCCCACTGAAATTACAAAAAGAATTTCCAATCTTCCTCCCCATGTTCCCCAATTTTCTCCACTTTAATTCTTCAAATTACAAGCCTAATCAGAATAAAAATAGCATTGGAACGAGTTCTATAATCCGGGAACTTACCTCCACTGAAGACCCTCGAATTCTTTGTTCAATTTTCTCTCAAATAAGCTCCACCTGCATGCAACAATGGAAGAATAACAAAAATTTTGAGGAGGCATTCTTTTATACTGTTCTACCCAGTTAATCCGTACTGGCGGACCTTTCCTCGCACCTGCGGACCTGCACCTGTAGTCCTAGGTGCGCACCTACGAAAACCCACTAACAGTCCAATTCTCGCACCTGCGGTCCCTTTTCCGCACCGACGGACTCTTCCTTCCTAACCTCTTTTCGCACCTACGCATGAACCTTCACACTTGCAGCGTCGCATCTGCGGCTGCCCATCCGCACGTACAGCCACACCAACAGCTTAACACCAGCAGTTATATGCTGCAAATTTACCAAGTTCAAACCTCCGCCAACCATCCGAAATCAATCCCGAGCCCCTCGGGGCCCGAACCAAACATACCAACACACCCCATAGCATCATTAAAACTTAGTCGAGCCTTCGAAACAGCAAAAACAGAACGAAAACACCAAAATTACATCAAATTCAAGCCTATGAACTTTGAAACTTCTGAATTCCGCCAATGATGCCGAAACCAACCAAAACACATCTGATTGACCTGAAAAATTTCACACATATACAAAATGACATTAAAAACCTGTTCCAACTTCTGGAACTCTATTCTGACCCCGATAGCCTATTTTCCACTGTCGACCGAAATCGCCAAAAATCAACTTTCGCCAATTCAAGCCTCATTCTACACCGAACATCTAAACTTCATTCCAAACACAATCCTATGTCCCAAATCACCTTACGAACGTATCTGAGCCATAAAATCTGCATTCTGAGGTCATTTACCAATAAGTCAACTCTAAGTTTGACTTTTTCAAATATTAAGCTAATTTAAGAGGCTAAGTATCTCAATTCTCATATCGACCACTCCGAACCCAAACCATCCAACCCAACACAACATAAACATGCTAAGCAATAGATGATAAAGTAGAAATGGGGGAAACGGGGCTAATCTCACGAAATGACCAGCCGGGTCGTTACATCCTACCCCTCTTAAACAAACGTTCATCCTCAACCGGGTCTAGAAACATACATGGAGTATCAAATAAGTGAGGATATCTATCCCTCATCTCCCGCTCGGTCTCCCAGGTGGCATCCTTCACCGGCTGTTCTCTCCACTAAACCTTCGCTGAAGCTATATCCTTAGACCTCAGCCTTCTGACCTGACGACCCAAAATAACCACTGGTTCTACCTTATATGACATATCACCGTTTAATCATGCTTAAATCCAAAACATTAGACGGGTCACCAACATACTTCCGGAGCATCGAAACATGGAACACCGGATCAATACTCGACAAGCTGGGAGGCAAGGCAAGTTTATAAGCCACCTCCCCAATCCTTTGAAGCACCTCAGATGGCCCAATGAACATGGGACTCAACTTTCTCCTTTTCTCGAATGTCATAACATCCTTCATGGGTGACACCTTCAGCAGTACTGTCTCCCCAACTATGAAAGATACATCTCGGACCTTCCGGTCCGCATAACTCTTCTGCCTAGACTGTGCCGTGCAAAGCCGTTCCGAAATTAACTTCTCCTTACCCAACACATCCTGAACCAAGTCTCTGCCCAACAGCCTAGCCTCGCCCAGCTCAAACCAACCAACCGGAGATCTGCACCTCATACCATATAAAGCCTCATACGGAGCCATCTGGATACTCGACTGATAACTATTATAATATGTAAACTCCGTGAGTGGCAAAAACGGGTCCCATGAATCCCCAATATCAATGAAACATGCACGCAACATATCCTCCAAAATTTGAATAGTACACTCTGACTGCCCGTCGGTCTGAGGATGAAACGCTATGCTCAACTCGACCTGGGTACCCAACTCTCTCTGAACGGCTCTCCAAAACTGAGATGTGAACTGAGTACCTCTGTCATAAATGATAGAAACTGGAACCCCATGCAATCGAACAATCTCCCTAATATAAATCTCTGCTAACCGCTCTGAAGAAAAAGTAGTACCAACAGGAATAAAGTGCGTGGACTTGGTCAGCCGATACACAATAACCCATATAGCATCAAACCTCCTCGAAGTATTTGGGAATTCAACTACGAAGTCCATGGTGATCCGTTCCCACTTCCACTCTGGAATATCAAATCTCTGAAGTAGTCCACCTGGCCTCTAGCTCTCATACTTGACCTGCTGACAATTGAGACATCGAGCCACAAACTCCACAATATCTCTCTTCATCCGCCTCCAACAATAATGCTGTCTCAGATCCTGATACATCTTCGAGGCACCTGGATGGATGGAATACCGCGAACTATGAGCCTCAACTAGAATCAAATCTCGAAGCCCATCCACATTGGGCAGCAAATCCGGCCTTTCATCCTCATGACTCACCAATAACCACATCCCTAGCATGACAGCGACATACACTGTCCTGAAGAACAAGCAAATGTGGATCATCATACTGGCGTGCTTTAATCTGATCATAAAGAGAATACCTAGAGGATACACAAGCCAATACCCGCAGAGGTTTTGATAGATCCAATCTCACCAACTGACCTGCTAAAGCCTAAACATCAAGTGCTAAAGGTCGCTCTGCTATTGGAAGGTAGGCTAAACTCCCCAAACTCTCTGCTCTGCGACTCAGGACATCGGCCACTACATTGGCCTTCCCCGGATGATATAAAATAGTGAGTTCATAGTCCTTGAGAAGCTCCAACCACCTCCTCTAGCGCAAATTCAGATCCTTCTGCTTAAACAGATGATGCAAACTATGGTGATCAGTGAAGATCTCATAATGTACTCCATACAAATAACGACGCCAAATCTTCAACGCATGAACAATAGCTTCTAGCTCAAGATCGTGCACTGGATAATTCTTCTCGTGCACGTTCAACTTTCTAGACGCGTAGGCAATCACCCTACCATACTGCATCAAAATCACTCCAAGGCCACCTCTCGAGGCATCATAGTAAATTGTATAAGAACCTGAACCCGTAGGAAAAATCAATACTGGAGCTGTAGTCAAAGCTGACTTGAGCTTTTGAAAGCTCTCCTAACACTCGTCAGTCCACTTGAACTGAGCACCCTTCTGGGTCAGTCTGGTCATAGGTGCTGGAATAGATGAGAATCCCTCGACGAAACGACGATAGTACCCTGCCAAACCAAGGAAACTGCGAATCTCAGTAGCTGATGACGGTGTAGGCCAACTCTGCACCACCTATACCTTCTTCGGATCAACCTAAGTACCCTCGCTGGACACCACGTGCCCCAAGAATGCTACTGAATCAAGCCAGAACATACACTTCAAAAATTTTGCATACAATCTCTTCTCTCTCAAGGTTTGAAGCACAACTCTTAAATGATGCTCATGATCCTCCCGAGATTGGGAATACACCAAGATATCGTCAATGAACACGATGACGAAAGAATCCAAATAAGGCCGGAATACACTATGCATCGAGTGCATAAAGGCTGATGGGGCATTGGTCAGCCCGAAATACATAACCAGAAACTCGTAATGACCATATCTAGTCCTGAAAGAACTCTTCGGGATGTCTGGCCCTCGAATCTTCAACTGATGATAGCCGTAACGCAAGTCAATCTTCGAAAATACCCTAGCACCCTGCAACTGATCAAACAAGTCACCTATACGAGGCAAGGGATACCGTTTCTTCACCGTAACCATATTCAGCTGCCGATAATCGATACACATACCCATAGAACCATCCTTCTTCTTTACAAACAACACTGGTGCACCCCAAGGTGACATACTAGGCCGAATGAACCCCTTATCTTGGAGTTCCTAAAGCTGCTCCTTTAATTCCTTTAGCTCTACTAGTGCCATACGATAAGGTGGAATAGAAATAGGCTGAGTGCCTAGCACTAGGTAGACACCAAAATTAATTTGCCTATCAGGTGGCATACCTGGCAGGTCTGCAGGAAACATGTCCGAAAGGTCACGAACCACAGGAACCGAATAAATAGTGGGAGTCTCACCAGTGACATCCCTCTCAAAAGGCAGATACGATAATCACCCCTTCTCAACCATACGCTAAGCCTTCAGGTAGGAAATCACCCTACTAGCCACATAATCAGAAGACCCTCTCCACTCAACCCTCAGACATTCGGGCATAGCCAAGGTAACAGTCTTTGCATGACAATCAAGAACATCATGACACGGAGATAACCAATCCATGCCCAATATCACAGCAAAATCGACCATGCTGAATAACAGTAGGTCCATTCGGGTCTCCAGACCCCCAATGGATATCACACACGAACAATACACACGGTCCACAACAGTATCGCCCACTGGAGTTGACACATGAACAGATGCAAAAGACTCATGGGGCATATCTAGAAAATGGGCAAAATATGAAGAAACATAGGAATATGTAGAACCAGGGTCGAATAAAGCCAAAGTATCTCGGCAAAAGACTGAGACAATACATGCGATCACTGCATCGGAGGCCATAACATCTGGCCTGGCTGGAAAGGCATACATATGTGCTGACGTCCACCTGCTCGACCTCCCCATCTAGGGCGGCCTCTAGCTGACTGACTACCACCCCTAGCTGCCTGCGTGGGTGGTGAAGTAACTGGAACTGAAGTCAAAGGCTGGATCCTTAGCTAAGATGGACCTCCAAGAAGATGAGGACACTGCCTACTCATATGCCTTAACTCTCCAAACTCAGAACAGCTCCCTAGAGCTGGAGACTGGGATCGAAATGAACCCCTAGCACCAGAATGGTCACTAGGAGAACCATGCATATAAGACCCCTAAACTGATGGTGCTCGAGCTGCACTCTAGGCTGGAAGGGCACCGAATGAAGAATGGCCTGGATGAAAACCCCGGGGACCATGCCCCGAAGATGCACCACTATAGGCTGGGCGGCCTGACCGAGGGGGCATGAATGAACGACCTCTACATACATGAAACTGCCCCTGAAAGGAGCACCACTAGAACCACCCGATCCACGAGGCCTCTTGGCCTCCCACTCTACCCGCTCCTAACGACAAACCGACTCAATATCTCAGGCAATATCAACAACCTTCTTGAATGTAGCATCTGATGCTCTGTATCGGGTCATGAAAAGGCGGTGCTGATAAATAAGGCCATCTATAAACCTCATAATCCTCTCCCTATCAATAGGGACCAACTCGGTGGCATGACGAGCCAACTCAGAAAACCGCATTTGGTACTGCATCACTGATAACTCCCCTTGATGCAGCTGTTCAAAATGCATGCGCTGCTCCTCCGTGTGAGACAAGGGTACATAATTCTCCATGAAGGTAGTGGAGAACTGCTGCCAGGTAAGGGATGCTGAACCAACAGGCATACGCCACTCAAAAGACTCCCACCAAGTGAAGGCAGCACCTGAGAACTGAAAAGTAGCAAATGAGACCCTACTAGTCTCTAAAATCCCAGCAGTACGCTGCATCCTCTGGCACTTATCTAGAAAACCCTAGGCATCCTCGCCCTCATTACCACTAAATGTCGGAGGCAGTAGTCTACTAAATCTCTGCAGCCTACGCTGCTCATCATCAGGCATAGCTGGGACCACGAAGTCCTGAACTGGAGCAACCGGCTGGGCTGGAACGGACCCTGAGTAGCCTGCTCAACTGTCCGGGCAACTGGAGTCTGACTACCTTCCCCGGCCTGAGAAGTAGTGGCAACTTCTTGAGGAAGGGTGGTACACAGAGTCAAGACTTGAGCCAAGGCCTCCTGAAGACCTGGATTAACAATATGCACTACCAGTGCCTGAGCCTGTCCTAGTGGAGCATATGCAGCGGGAATCTGACCCCGAATAGTATGGGGATCAACTAGCACTGCCCTGGCTGCTGCACGGGCTGGCCCCTACCTCTACCACGGCCTCGACCCCTCGCTGGTCTAGCTGGTGGCTGGTCGCCCTGATCGGTGGTGCGAGTCCTCACCATCTATGAGAGAATGAAACAACAGAAGTTTAGTCTTCCAGAACGAATCAAATGGCACGACATAATTCAAGAAAATTGAGATTGTTACTAAGGTTTTTGTAGCCTCTCGATGATAAGTACAGACGTCTCCGTACAGATCCACAAGAGTCTATTAAACCTGCTCATGGCCGTTGAGTCCGATGTAACCTAAGCTCTGATACCAACTTGACACGACACCAAATCCTAACCGGCCGTGATGGCGCCTATCATGGAACTAAACTAGCCAACCATTTCAAACAATCAATATATCCCATAATTTCCTAAAATTTTAGCAGATTTTAAAATAGCAGAATGAGATGAAACAAATACACACTTCCCCAAAAAGTGGAGTCAACTGCATGAGCATCTAATACTGAAAATATAATGTACAACATAGTGACATGCTACAACAAAAGCCTGAGATACAGAAGACCAAAAGAAACTATAATCTGAGGGAAGGAAAGGAGGTGAGCTGGGGACGCTGAGCAGCTACCTCAATCCTCGGAAAACTCCAAGCTTGTCCAGAAATCAAATAGCGAGATGGTCCGGTACATGGATCTGCACATAAAGGTGCAGGGAGTAACCTGAGTACGCCAACTCAGTAAGTAGTCAATGTAACTAAAAACTTGAGTGTAGTGACGAGCATTTAAATCATGTAAATCCATATAATGAATAATAGTGGAAATGAATAAATTCAGTGAGAAATCTACAATTCTGAATATTTCATAAAAACTCCGGTTTCCATTTAAAAATCTCGTAGGAAAACTTTTATCCAACATTTATTATCAGAGGCTCAGTGTAAAGAAGAGTAAAACATCATTTTAATAATATATAAGCTCCTCGGGCCCAATATCACTCACAATAAAGCCCCTCGGGCAAGCCTCTTTGTCACTCATGACTCCACTATCAGTATCTCATGCTCTCACTTAACACTCATACATAGTAAGTACCATGAACACACACAACTGCTGTGGCGTGCAGCCCGATCCATATATTTAACATATATTGCAGCGGCGTGCAGCCCGGTCCATATAATAGTCGACTACGCTCATTGGGGGTGTACAGACTCCTTTAGGGGCTCCTTCAGCCCAAGCGCTATATATGTTGCGGCGTGCAGCCCGATCCAATATGAACATTGCTGCGGCGTGCAACCTAATCCATATATAACATATATTGCTGCGGTGTGCATCCCGATCGATATATATATAATCTATATTGATGCGGCGTGCAACCCGACCCACATATAATATATAACACATATATTGCTGCGGCGTGCAGCCCGTCCTATAACTATCCTCACATACTCAACTCTCGGCCTGACTCAGTCACCCTCACAAGCCACTCGGGCAATTTATCTCGACATACGGGACCTAGCCCAAAATACTTTTCAGAGTTTTTCAAGTAGTGTAATTACAGTGAAAATAACAACAAGTAGGAAACAATGACTGAGTTCACAATTGTTCTAATATGATATTGGTAGAATAGTGTAAAAGTAGCCCCCGAGGACCTAAACAGGTCGACACAAGGCCCTAAACATGGCTCGTAGCCCATAACAAGTATAACCTTATGAAAGACAGGATGTCGTAAGGTTTCAAATCGAATAAGAGGCTTAATAGTCCTACGGGACGTACCAACTCACCATCCCTATCGGTGCACACCCCCACGCTCGTCACCTAGCGTATGCATCACCTCATTTATAACCACAATAACAAATAACGGGCTGCCATACCCTCAGATTTAGAGTTACAATCGTTACTAACCTCAAAACAGCCCAAAAGCTACTCCGCGTTGTGCTTGCCCCTCGAATTGGCTCCCAAATGCTCCGAATCTAACCAAAATCAGATTAACATCATCAGTACATGCTAAGAGAACCAAACCCAATCGAAAGATATAAATTTTAATGCAATTCTCAAAATTCAGCCAAATCCGAGCATCGGGCTCACGTCTCGGAATTCAACAAAATTTACATAACTAGAAAGCTCGTCCTCCCACGATTCCATACATACCAAAAACTCCACAATCGGACCATAATTGCCCACTCAAATCACCAAAAAAATTTTTAATTCCCCCCCCCCCCCCATTTTTCCCTACTTTTTCCACTTTAATTCTTCAAATTACAAGCCTAAGCCGAATCAAAACGTCATAGGAACGAGTTTTATAATCCAGGAACTTACCTCCACTAAAGACCCTCGAATTCTTTCTTCAATTTGCTCTCAAATAAGCTCCACCCGCATGCAACAATGGAAGAATAACAAAAAATTTGCAGAGGCACTCTTTTATACTGATCTTTCTAGTTAATCCTCACCTGCGGACCTTTCCTCGCACCTGCGGACCCACAACTGCGGTCCCAGGTGCGCACCTGCGAAAACCCACTAACAGTACAATTCTCGCACCTACAGTCCCTTTTCCATACCTGCAGCTTCGCAGGTGCGGCCAATTCTTCGCAGTTGTGGACTCCTCCTTCCTAGCCTCTTTTCGCACCTGCGCATCGACCTTCGCACCTGCGGCTGCCCATCCGCAGGTGCGGCCACATCAGCAGCTTAACACCAGTAGCTATATGCTGCAAATTTCCTAAGTTCAAATCTCCGTTACAGAGAATTCTCTTAAACCTCCGTTACACAGCAGATTTGCAGATAACCGGCTAGGTCGTTACACCAAATTCTCAACCCAGACTCACCACACGAGTCCCAAGCATAAAATTGTACCGTCTAAGGCTCATAAGCCGCCGAATACTCTCTCAAATATCCTCAGAAGTACCACATTCAAAATACTTACCCTGAAGAAACTTCCTGCGAATCTAAAGCCATCACCTTCACTTTCCTGATACTGGTATGTAGAATCCATGATGATGTAGAAATGCCACGAGTCTTGACACCCTCCAAATTAAATCTCAATCACACTGACCAAGGCAGAATCGACCTGACCTTTTTCCACACTAACATACTAGGAAAGTAATCCACTCACTTGAAGCCACATGCAAATTCATACACTGCACACACTACACCTTTTACGATTACCTCTCAATCATTCCATAGAATTCATTTACCTATAAAGTACATTACAACCTGTATCGATGAATTTTTATTACTCGAGTAATTCCCAGACCCCACATCTGCAGGTCATAACTGATTTACCAATATACCTCGAACTGAAACCAATACACACAAAATCGTGTAATCAATTTATCATTAATAGACTGCTCCACTTGGCTCAAAGCCAATGACTAAGAGAACCAATAAATCACAACGCCCATATAAACAAAACCCGTCTAACATCTTAAGTCATCTGCAAATCTCGCATTCACCATTGTAATAGTCATGCCAACTTCCACAAGCGATCTAAACTCAAATTAAAACATATATCATTTATTGGTAGAAGACAAATTACTACAGAACATCATAAGGATCACACACCCCAGGACAACCCGCATGAGATACCCCTGCTCACGTAGCCTCAACTGATATCTCTCTATACACTTCTGAAAACCATAACTATCACGCAATCACTACACCTTTATGCATCTAAACAGAAACAATGCCTACCCTCAAGGCATCACAATACGCGGTAAGAACCTGAAGGCGATGGCAGAACTAACACTAGAGCGCTGCTCAAAGAAATCTTGAGCTTCTGGAAGCTCTACCCACACACGTCTGACAAAGTGGATACCCTCACTGGACACCATGTGTCCCAAGAATGCTACGGAACTGAGCCAAGATTCACACTCGGAGAACTTTGCATAGAGCCTTTCCTCCCTGAACCCTTATAATGCCATCCTAAAATACTGAGTATCCTACTCCTGGCTACCCGTATATTCCGGGATGCCATCCACGAATACAATAACAAGAAGTGCTAATACGGCTGGAATACACCGTTAATCAAATACATGAATGCTACTGGGGCAATGATCAGCCCAGAAGACATCACCACAACTAAACAACATGAAAGGTCTTCCAATACACTCACAACTCAAAGCCATATACCAAACCGAGACCGAAATCCAACACTTAATAGTACTTGCCACATTTCTAGCCAGCTTTTTTGTCACAATCAAACAATCTAAACACATCTAACCATCAAATCACACTCACCACGTAGCCATCTAGTCACCAATTCTCATCAATAAGAACACAAACGGACGTATAAGTCACCAAATGCACGGCTCACACAATCGAAACCTCAGCATTCAAGCCACAAAATGAATCCGGCCTCCATTCCTCCATACTGGCCCATTACCAATGTGCCAAAATCACATCTCATTCATAGAAGTCACAAGCCGTCGATGCACAGCTGATACCAAGCGCTCTCGGGTGCGTTCGAATATATGGAAGGAATTCAAGAGTTACGCTGTTGGCTGAATGAAATGGATTTGCACGACAAGAATTCAAGAATATGACATTTTTCTAAGGGTTCTGCAGCCACTCGAAGAAATGTACAGACGTCTCCGTACAGATCCGCAAGACTCTACTAAACCTGCTCATGACTGGTGAGTCCTATGTAACCTAGCACTCTGATACTAACTTGTCACGACCCCAAATCTAAACAAGTCGTGATGGAACCTATCATGGAACTAGGTTAGCCAAAACCACACTCAAATTGTAATAATTTTCCATTTATATCATTACTAAATTGATAACCAGAAAAGGTTTCTTTTAAATAGTTTAAAACTGATAAAGCTATACCGAATATTAAATATAACCCCCGAGATCCCGGAGTCACATGTCATGAGCATCTACAGAAAATATACAAATCAAAAAAAATAAACTCTATAAAGTAAGCAGGAGGGAGAGCAGGACTGCGGACACGTGCAGCTACCTCGCAAATCTCCGAAAAACCTCTGGAAAAGATACACAGCTCACTCTGCCCTAACACTTGGATCTGCAATACAAGGTGCAGGGAGTAATGTGAGTACGCCAACTCAGTAGTAATGAAAATAAATCAAGTCAGAGCAGTAAGAAACACATAAATCAAATCATCAATTCACAATAAGCACAACCTTTCTTTCCAACAATGTATACATTAAATCATCATGCTCAAAAGTAGATTCCAGTAAAATTATTTGGAAATATACTTGACTATAGTTTCAACATAACTTTCAAGAAGTTTAGTGTAAAAATGATAAAATTCATAAGAAGCTCCTCAGGAAAAACATATTTTATAAGTTCAGAGTGAAAATAGTAAAATCATAAGTAGCCCGTCGGGCAAAAACATGTATCATAAATTGCCGCTCGGGCATGTCTCACAGTCACTCATTATCAGCCCCTCGGGCATACCTCAGAGTTACTCATAATCAGCCCCTCGGGCATACCTCACAGTCACTCATGCCTCCCAATCACTCGTCACTCGACATTCGGCACTCGGCACTCGCACTCAGTGGGTACCTGCGCCCACTATGGGTGTGTATAGACTCCGGTGGGGCTCCTTCAGCCCAAGCGCTAATATCAAGCCACCTTCTGGCGTATCATATCCTCACAATCAGGCCCTCGGCCTCACTCAGTCAGAACCTCTCAAAATCCCCTCGGACGTATCAACAAAACGGGGTACTCGACCCAAAACATCATTTTATATCTCAAAATAGTGTAAATAAGGCTCAGTTTCAAAAATAGTTAAGCACAATATGACTGAGTGTAAATCATGAATCAACAGTGAGAAAATAGCAGTAAAAAGCCCCCAAGGGGTCTAAACAATTCGGCACGAGGCCACAAACATGGCTTATAGCCCAAATATAGCAATAGTCTTTAGAACACAATTTTATGTATGATTTAGAGTAAAATACGCAACTGAATATTTTCTGCAGAGAGGACTAAGTCAAATCCAAAAACCAGTGCGCGCCACATACTCGTCATCTGACATGTGCGCCATTCTAAAAACAGTGAGAAATATAGAGTTCGGGGTTTCATACCCTCAGGACTAGATTTATAACCATTACTTACCTCTACCGTGCCACAATACTAATTTGCGATGCACTTGCCCCTCAAATCGGCTCCCGATTTCTCTGAATCTAACCAAAACCAGATTAGCATTATCAATATATTCTAAAGGAACAAAACCCAGTCGAAAACTATCAATTTATACAAAATTCATGAAATTCGGCCAAACCCGAGCCCCGGGCCCACGTCTCGAAATTCTATAAAATTTACATCACTAGAATCCTCATCCTCCCACGATTATCCACACACCAGGAACACCACAATCAGAGCACAATTGCCCGCTCAAATTACCAAAAGAATTTTCCAAACTACCTCCCATTTTCTTTCCCAACCTCTCTACTTAATTTCCTCAAATTTCAAGCCTAATCCGTCACAAAATAACATAGAAAGGAGTTTTATAATCCGGGAACTTACCTCCACTGAAGACCTTCGAATTCCCTCTTCAATTTAATTTCCTCAAATTTCAAGCCTAATCCGTCACAAAATAACATAGAAAGGAGTTTTATAATCCGGGAACTTACCTCCACTGAAGACCTTCGAATTCCCTCTTCAATTTAATTTCCTCAAATTTCAAGCCTAATCCGTCACAAAATAACATAGAAAGGAGTTTTATAATCCGGGAACTTACCTCCACTGAATACCTTCGAATTCCCTCTTCAATTTGCTCTAAAACCAGCTCAACCCACATGCAACAATGGATGAAATGCCAAAATATTCGCGGAGGCACCTATTTATATTGTTCTGCCCAGTTAATCAACACCTGCGGACAATTCCTCGCACCTGCGGTCCCGCACCTGCGGACCTGCACCTGTGATCCCAGATGCGCACCTGCGAAATCCCACTAACAGTCCAAACTTCGCACCTGCGAGACAATTTTTGCACCTGTGGCTTCACAAGTGCGTCCCATGCTTCGCACCTGCGGATTCCTCTCGCCTGGCCTAACTTCGCACCTGCACAAGGTCCCTCGCACCTGCGCGTCGCACCTGCAGCTCCCCACCCGCAGGTGCAGCCACACCAATAGATTAACAACAATAGTTATTTGCTGCAATTTCCTAAGTTCAAACTTCCGCTAACCATCCGAAATCAAATCCCGAGCCCCTCAGGGCCCCAACCTAACATACCAACACACCTCATGGCATCATTCAAACTTAGTCGAGTCTTCAAAACACCAAAAACAATACGAAAACACCAAAATTACATCAAATTCAAACCTATGAACTTTAAAACTTCTAAATTTTGCCAATGATGCCGAAACCAATCAAAACACATATGATTGACCTGAAATTCTGCACACACAACCAAAATGACATTATGAACTTGCTCAAACTTCTGAAATTCCATTCTGAACCTGATAGCCTATTTTCCACTGCCGACCGGAATTCGCCATAAACTAACTTTCGCCAATTCAAGCCTAATTCTACACCGGACATCAAAACTTCATTCCGAACACACTCCTAAGTCCCAAATCACCTAACAAAGCTATAAGAGCCATAACATCCGCATTCTGAGGTAGTTTATGAATAAGTCAATTCCCAGTTGACTTTTTTCAACTATTAAGTTAATTTAAGAGACTAAGTGTCTCATTTCTCTCCAAAAATTGCTCCGAACCCGAGCCAACCAATCTAACATAACATAATGAAGCTAAACCACATTTAATGAGGCAGAAATGGAGGAATAAGGGCTAAACTCTCGGAATGACCGGCCGGGTCGTTACAGATTCGTCGTGAGATGATAATTGACGAAGTTTATGAGTTTTGCAGCTTCAGTTTACAATTGCTATTTCATCGAGGTTAGGATCGGCACTTACTCAATACATGGGGTCAACGTTACCGATACTACACTCTACACTCTTTTATGCATATCCAGGTACCGGCCAAAGTTAGGAGATTTTAGTAGCTGTGCATTTTCGTTCGAAGACACGAGGTAGATCTGCTAGCGTCCGTAGATTCCTGGAGTCTTCTCTTTACTTTATAGATGTTGTTTTATTTCTTTCTGAACAAAGATATATTCTTTTAAACCATTATTTGTAGTATTCTTAGTAGTTCGTGAATTGTGACACTAGACCCTGGGTAGTCTTATAGTATATGTTTACCTTGAAAATTGTCATTACAATTATATTTGATTTTGTGGTTCTAAAAATACGTGACCTATTTTAACACCAGTTATTTAGGCAGTCGATGCTAAGTGAGAGGTGAAAAAACGAAATAAAAGAGAAGGATAACAAGATTATGCAAACTGAGCAGAGGAGAGACGAGGTCTCGAGGTCGAGCTGAGGGGCTCGACAATTGGCGATCGAGAGTGATTAGACAATATCGAAGGCCTCTAAGATGGCCTCTTTATGATCAATAATGAGTAATGAATGAAGAATAAATAATGAACACAATAAATGAAAGATAATAAATCAATGAGACAATTGTAAAGAATGCTAGAGTTGGAGGGTAGAAAATGTTCATAGTATTGTGTATTGAGTATCATGTGTGTTACAAAGTTACAAGGGTCCCCTTTATATACGAGAGGGAATCCCAACATAGTACATGTATAATTAATGCAAAGAGAGATGGCTGGTACGTTACAGACTTGTAATATTTTGTGTATTTTGTCAGCCTTAACAACGTGCCCTTTGGAAATTTCCCTCCTTTCCACATTGATCATCGATTTGCACTGCCTCGAGGTCGAAGGCCTTCGATATTCCCCCTCGATGTCAAAAATCGAGCCTTCGAGCCTTCTGAGCGTCGTAATGACCATAAAATCGGGCTCTCCAATTTTAGTCGTATACATATAGTCCCCGTGTTTCGTTGAATGAAATGATAAGAAACAGTCTTGACTTTTTGCCTCTTCGACACCCTTATTATGATGTCAGTCCCTTCAGAGCATTAAATGATGTGACATAAAAAGCTGTGCAGAGGTCGATGTCAACACAATTCTCGAGGAGCCCAAAAATCGCCATAGGTTCGACCCTTCTGCTTCAAGCATGCCCAAAAGGACTCTATAAATACTCCAACCACTCTCCTTTTCATAATTTTGCATCTTCTTCATCTTCTCCAAACATTCAAATTTTAAATATGTGTTTTCCATTCTTATGTTCTGCATGTGTAAGTTTTTCGTCTTCTTACTTCAAAACTCGATTATTATCATGGAAAAAACTTCCAAAACGGTTCCACAACAAGAGGGAGCCGCTTCTTCATCACGCCCGTCTAAGGGCAAGTCAAAAACTCATCCTACCATCGAGCAATGAATCCCTAGCCCTTTCAACACCATTTCTAACTCTACAATAGAAAAATCCTCTTCTACACCGGGACGATGCGAGCCCATGTCCCGATAGATAAGTGTAGTTGTCAAGCCCCAAAACTGAGGGACGAGATCGGCACCTAATCGAATGATTCCGGTCAAGTGGAACTGAATTTCCTTTCTTACCCAACATGTTACCCCGTGCACAATATACAACTTTATAATGAATTTACAACAAAATTTCCATTTTCCTCTTTTAAAGCTTCAATCCTTTGATGATCGTAGAATTATACAAATTAAACACAACATTTCCATCAAGGGACCACGATTCTGAATTATTACAACTACTACCCAAAATATATATATACAACCCACATAGTGTCTACGGAGCCTCTAAGATTACTAGGAGTTTACATAGACTTGTCGGTATCAAGGCCCCGCCTATACCTTTTACAACATAAGCAGAAGAAAATGATATGGTCCACACACGGCCCCGAGAGGAAATTGGTCTCACCAGAACTGCTGAAGAGATGAAGAAGAGGCACCACTAATGGCAGACCGAGCTACCTACTATAGAACCACCTACAACCATATAAAAGATGTAGCGCCCCCGACAAAAGGGACGTTAGTACCATTGAATAGTACTAGCATGTATATACAGACTTTACTCTATGTAAAATCAAGCAATACACATATAAGAGGCACAATGATCCTTACCAATAACTATGTGAAATCAACCAATAACTATGTGAAATCAAGGCACAATGATCTTTACCAATCGGTAATTCATATATGGTGTTGCCACAATCATTTAACTCAATAAAATCAGTCCATATTTAATTTAATCATTTTCTACACAGCCTTTAGCACTTTGATACGTTCAACAATGTAATTAATAGCAATATCAACCAACAATTCAATCCCAAATATTCCCATCGTCAAGGATATTCATTCATAACAACCAAGAAATCGTATGAAATTAAGGCCACAAAAATGTTTATCAAATAGTGAGACATATAGGGTATGCCATCAGCATATAGCTCAATTAGTTTATCCCCGTTTTATTTCCATTATTTACTACGCAGTATTCGAACTTAGATACATTCAGCAATTGGATTCGTTGTCATTTCTTTTGTATGGTAGTACATCCTTGCATACTGATGTATTCAACAGTTAACAAGCTTTGCACATGATAGAGTAAGCACAAGGAATAACTCTTTTCACAATCGTATATAGCATCGTGGCATGGCACTCAACTAGGACAATCAGAGAATAGAATCTTACATCTCAACACATTAGAACAATCAATTCACATATGCTGAAGCAAGAAACTCATACCAAATGCTCGAACACCAACAAGGTGACTCTACAAAGCTTAAAGTTAGCCATACATAGCTCGATTTGGGACTTTTCCTCAATTTCCACCACAATCATCAGACCTTATAGCACCTTCCATCCAGTTCACAATGTGGCACAATTGAACTTAGAATTTAGGAATAATGATGATGTCTGGAACTCACTTGAGCATTCTATCAAACACTAGGTGTTCTTTTAGATTAAATGGCCTCTTTTTAGCGAAGGATTACTCTAACTCATTTACCTTTACTAGATTATGACTAGTTGGTTACATGCATGCAAAATTCCTACCCCCATCTTCATGAACTCACCTAACCGTGTTTCATTTTAACAAAAATCTGGAAATTAAAGTTGATGGGTAGAAGCTTACCTCTTATGTTGAAGAAAATGGTGTCCTAGTTGATTAGTTCCAATCTTGAGTGATGAAGGAGGATCACTTTGATGAAGTTGGGACTTTCCCTCTCTAGAACTGTCTCTTCCCTCTCTCTATTTTGTTCAGAAAATCTTTAAAATGGAAGGGGATAAGTGATTTAATGAACTGGGGGTCGGGTATAAAAATTAGAATTTTAAAAGTTCCGAAGCAGAAATGCGGTCAGGAATGCGATCGCATTCCTGCTATGTGGTTCGCATTCCTGTCGCATAAATGGCCCTCAAATGGTCCAAAAAGAAAAGCGGACTGCCTAGGTATGCGAGCACTATGTGGTGCGCGTACCTGTTATGCGATCGCATAGTGCGTCGCATAACTCCCTCCGCAAAAATCAAGGTGCAAGAATGCGACAACTATGCGGCCCGCATTCAAAAAATGCAATCGCATTCTAGGCCGCATAGCTGTCCTCAAAATGGACAGCAAACTGTCCAAGTGTGCGACCACTATGCGGTCCGCATACCTGATCTGCGATCGCATAGTGTACCGAAGACCTGCGCAAATCTGGGAAATTTTATCCTTTAAGTCCCGGGGTACTTTTTACTTCACAAGGGATCGTTTTAAGAATTTCTACAGTTATAACCACATGGGGACTCATTCAGGCATTGTTTTTAGACTTGAAATTTTACGGGTCTTTACATTCTCCCCGACTTAGAACCATTCGTCCTCGAATGAGGATCGGGAAATCACTTAGTTAAGAGAACACAAAACATGCCAACTCCCAAATCTTTACTAACTCCGATATTTCTTTAAAATTTTGTTAGAGTTTCCTTTGTAATTAGGCCTATCTACCTGCTAGAGAGCCCCCGAAACACACTTTAACCAATTCCACACATTTTCAGTTACTCTATCAACTTGCACATAATTTGGTCATTTCAACAAGCTACATATAATTCAATTACTTCCACAAGCCTCACATAGTTCGGTTAACTTCACAAATTTGCACATAATTCAACTATTATAATGAGTTGCACATAATTCAGCTAATCACAACAACATATAAATTTATGGCACAATGTTTGAGAATTCACAATAGTAGGGTAATTAGGAGAGTGGACTGTTCTTGCACAAAATCTGACACAATATGTAATTGCTTGGGAATGACAACTTTCAAAGCCACTACCGGACTTTTTCAAAAAAGTGGGGATATTTCTCTTTCATTTAATTTTCCGCTTCCCACATGACTTCTCGACTTGTTGACTTCGCCATAACAGTTTAACAGAAGCGACCTCTTGTTCCTCAACTACGAACTTGCCTA
This sequence comes from Nicotiana paniculata, assembly GCA_005239505.1. Classification (NCBI taxonomy): domain Eukaryota; kingdom Viridiplantae; phylum Streptophyta; class Magnoliopsida; order Solanales; family Solanaceae; genus Nicotiana; species Nicotiana paniculata. The sequence continues at coordinate 20,814 of ML345937.1, forward strand.
TCAAGAATAGTAACCGGAACCTCTTCATATGATAACTTTTCATTAATTTCAATGGTCTCAACATGCACGATGAAAGATGGATCTCCAACTACCTTCTTCAGCATAGACACATGAAACACCGCGTGCAGTAATGACATCTCAGGGGGAAATTCCAGCCTATACGCCACCTGCCCTATCCTTTAAGCAATCCTATATGGGCCGACATACCTTGGGCTCAATTTCCCATTCATCCCAAACTGCATCATTCCTTTCATGGGAGACACCTTAAAAAATGCCCAATCATCTACTTGAATCTCCAAATCTCTTCAAAGAACGTCCGCATAGGATTTCTGACGACTCCGAGCAGTCTTCATCCTTTCCTGATTGACTTTAAATTTTTCCATAGCTTGTTGCACGAGGTCCATCCCTAGCAATTCTGCTTCACCAACTTCGAACCATCCAATCGGACACCTACACCTTCTTTCGTAAAATGCCTCAAATGGGGCCCTCTGACTACTAGCGTGGAAGCTGTTATTGTAAGCAAACTCTATAAGCGGCAAGTGATGATCCCAGCTACCCTTGAAATCTAATACACAAGCCCGTAACATATCTTCAAGCGTCTGAATGGTCCGCTTTGCCTGCCCATCAGTCTGTGGGTGGAATGATATGCTGAACTTTACCTGCTTACCCAAAGCTTGTTGAAATTTCTTCCAAAAGTTAGCTGTGAACTAGGCCCCTCGATCCGAGATAATAGAAACTGGATTGCCATTGAGCCTGATTATTTCCTTGATATACAACTAAGCATACTATTCTGCAGTATCGGTGGACTTGATTGGCAAAAAGTGAGCTGATTTCGTGAGTCGATCCACTATCACCCAAATTGAGTCGAACTTGCGCTAAGTTCGGGGTAACCCTACCACAAAGTCCATATTGATCATCTCCTATTTCCACATTGGTATTTCCATAAGTTGTGTCAACCCACCGGGCCTCTGATGCTCGACCTTCACTTGCTGACAATTCGGACAGCTAGCCACAAAGTCTCCCACACCCCTCTTCATACAATTCCACTAATAAATCTCTTTGAGATCATGATACATCTTCGTAGAACCTAGGTGTACTGAATACATGGAATTGTGAGCCTCTGTCATTACCCTTTCCCAAAGATCATCCACATTCGGAACACATAGTCTCCCTTGGCACCGCAAAACACTGTCATCAGTGGCGAGTGAAAATGTTGTAGTCTTATGATTCAGAATTGCCTGTCTCAATTGTACCAATGCTGGATCTCTAAATTGCTTTTCCTTGCTTTCCGTCAGAAGTGAATATTCTGCTCCATTACGCACCACGACACCCCCTTATTCGCAGGTCGAAAGACAGATCCCCAAACTAGCCAACTGATAAAGCTCCCAAGCCAAACGCCTCTGACCTACATCCAAATGAGACAAGCTACCCATGGATTTCCGACTAAGAGCGTCGGCTACCACATTCGCCTTAGCTGGATGGTACAAAATATTCATATCATAATCCTTGAGTAATTCTAACCACCTCTGCTGCCTTAATTTCAACTCTTTTTGTTTGAATAAATATTGAAGACTCTTGCGGTCTGTGACACGTCCACATGGACCCATAAAGATAATGCTGCCAGATCTTTAATGCAAACATAACCGCCGCGAGCTCCAAATCATGCGTCGGATAATTCTTCTCGTGATTCTTGAGTTGCCTAGAAGCATACGCTATAACCTTCCCACACTGCATCAACACACACCCCAAACCAACCCTTGAAGCATCACAATAAACCATAAATCCCTCTGTACCATCTGGCAAGGTCAACACTGGCGCGAAGTCAATCTCAATTTCAATTCCCGAAAACTCTTTCACAAGCATCAAACCACTGTAACTTAACCGCCTTCTGCGTTAGCTTAGTCAATGGGGAGGCGAGGGTAAAAAATCGCTCCACAAATCTTCAATAATACCCAGCTAGGACCAAGAAACTACGAATCTACGTTGGGGTCATTGGCCTAGGCTAATATTTTACCGATACAGTCTTTTGGGGATCAACATGAATACCTTCCTTGGAAACAACATGGCCCAAAAAGGTGACTGATTCTAGCCAATATTCACATTTTTAAGATTTTGTATACAACTGGTGCTGATGAAGAGTCTGCAGAACTGCCCTGGGGTGGTTAGCATGATCTTCCTGACTTCGCGAATAAACAAGGATATCATCAATGAAGAAAATCACAAAAGAGTCAATGAACGGTTTGAAAACCCGATTCATAACATACGTAAAAGCTGTTGAGGCATTGGTTAGCCCAAAAGACATTACCAGAAATTCAAAGTGTCCATATCGAGTCCTGAAGGCAGTCTTAGGAATATCCTGCTCCTTGATCTGTAACTGGTGATACCCGAACCACAAATCAATCTTTGAGAAGAACTTAGCACATTGCAACTGGTCGAACAAATCATCTATCTGAGGCAATGGGTATTTGTTTTTGTTGGTGACCTTTTTGAGCTGCAAATAATCCATACACATCCGAAGCGATCCGTCTTTATTTCTGACAAAAAGAACCGGTGCGCCCCAAGGCGACACACTTGGCCGTATGAAACCCTTTTTTAATAGATCTTTCATTTGTTCTTGCAACTCTCTCAATTCTGGTAGCGCCATTCGGTAAGGTAGAATAGATATTGGCTGCGTATCTAGTAATACATCAATCCTGAAATTGATCTCTCTATCTGGTGGAATCCCAGGAAGCTCGTCCGGAAATACTTCAAGAAATTCATTCACAACAGCCACATATTCGGGAGCAGGCACTTCTGAAGTGGTGTATTTCCCTCGGACCAAATCGTAGATGCACCCTTTTCTGATCATCTTTGAGGCCTTAAGGTAGGAAATAAGCCTAGCTCTTGGCATAACATTATTCCCCTCCCACTCGATAACTGATTCATTAGGAAACTCGAGACTCATGATTCTGGTTCGGCAATCGAGTTTAGCAAAGGACGAATAGAGCCAATCCATCCCCATAATTACATCAAAATCTACCATTTCTAACTCAATAAGATCGGTCGTGGTATCCCGATCACGCAACGTGACAACACAATTCCTATAGACTCACACGCCGTAATAGAATCACCAACAAGAGTCGACATAGAGAACGGCTCGTGAAAATGTTCTGGTTCTAGCCCAAAACTTGAAGCAATAAATGGAGTAACATACGACAAATAATACCCGGGATAAATAAAAGCATAAACATCATATGACTGAACAGTCAGAATACCAGTGGCAACATTTGGAGAAGCCTCCGCACTCTGGCAACCACTCATATCATAGAACCAACAGGGTCCCCCTTGACCCCGTGCTCTACCCCTAGCTGCACTGCGCCCTGCTAGAGCCGGAGGGTCGTGGGCTGCAGGACGTGTTGAAGATGTAGCGGCTGAAGAACTGGATGGATGAGAAGTGCCCCTACCCGTGCCCTAACGGGGTGCATGACAGTCTCCCTGAACATGGCCTCTCACTCCGCACCTATAGCATACCATTATGTCCAAGTAACAGGGTTCAAAATGAAATCTCCCACACTTAGGGCATGAGGCCGTCCGCTGCTGCTGGAACCTCCCACCTGAACGACCCGAGTGATGGAACCTCCTGATGTCCGAACCTGGTCCAGCACCACCTCCCTGCTGATAACCATGCCCTGGTGGCGGAACACTGGCTGAGGACTGAGCATAGGCTTAAGATTGCCCTAATGACCGTCTTCCAAGGACTGATCTCCTTTCTCCTGCTGAACTCCCAGGGTTTCACACTGACCGGGCCCTACTAATACCTTGCCTCTCCAATCATATCTTTAATTTCTGAGCCTCCATATCCTGGGCAAATCCCATAATCTTCCCGTAGTTCATATCTGAATGTAGAGCAGCTGTAGCAGCTTCATTAATTACCAAGGGACCAACGCCCTGAATAAACCAATGAACTCTAGCCTCCACAGTAGACACCATGTGAACAGCATATTTTGACAAGCTCACAAACTCCATATGATACTCCCACATACTCATGTTGCCCTTCTTGCGGGCCCTCAAACTCTGTAGCACGGGCTGCCATAATCTCGGTAGGCAAGAAATGATCCATAGAGGAATCCACAAATTCCTCCCACCTCGCCGGAGGGCTCCCCTCTCCACGGGAACTCTCCCACATTTCAAACCACGAATATGCCGCTCCCTTCAGACGATATGAAGCCAACTCAACCCTCTTCTTTCTCAGTAGCCCTCAAAACTCGGAGGGTCTTGCACATCTCACAAATGAACTCCTGAGGATCAGCCTCTGGCTCAGTGCCTATGAACTCTGGAGGGGCTAACCGCAGAAACTGGCTGACCCTGGAACCTGAAGAATCCCATTGCTCTCTAGAGGATGCAGGGGCAGCATGTGATCTTTGGTCCTGGGAGGCCACTAGCTAAGTCAAAATCTGAATAGCTCCCCTGAGGTCCCCATCAGAAATACCGGGACCGGAAGCTCGGACCGAGGAAGGATCAGGAACATCAACGGGAAGGACCATACCACCCTCTGTTGGAGCAGGAAAGGAATATCCTGCCCTGGGATGGAAGAGTTAGGCAGATTCAGGGTCGGGGAATCATTCTAACCCGCACCATTAGATAAAATATTTACAACCACTCCTGGGGTTGTATTGGCCTCTAGGCCGAGCCGGGCTCTCTTCTTTGTTGCCATTTACTGCAAATTGGAACAATGCACGAGTTAGAGATAGAAAACCTCACCTTTCAATAAAAGGGTACTTTCCTAAATATCCATGGAGCCCCCTAATTATAGATGTGGTCAACAACACACACATAAGAAGGGTTCCGCGAGACACGGCTGTGAGACATCCTAGGACACTTTTTAAAGGCTCTGATACCCAGTTTGTCACGCCTCAAAACTGAGGGACGAGACTGGCACCTAACCGAATGAATCCACTCAAGCGGACCTGGATTGCCTTTCCTACCCAATGCGTTACCCCGTGCACAATATACAAATTTATAATGAAATTACAACAAACTTTCCACTTTCCTCTTTTAAAGCTTCAATCCTTTGATGATCCCAGAATTATAGAAACTAAACACAACATTACCTTCATGGGACCACGATTCCGAATAATTACAACTACTCCAAAAATATATATATACAACCCACACAGTGTCTACGGAGCCTCTACGAGTACTAGGAGTTTACATAGACTTGCCAGTAACAAGGCCCCGGCCATACCTTTTACAACATAAGCAAAAGAGAATGATATGGTCCACACACGGCCCCGAGAGAAAATGGGGCTCACCAGAGATGAAGAGGAGGAACCACTAATGGCGGACCGAGCTACCTGCTATAGAACCACCTACATCCATATAAAAGATGTAGCACCCCTAGCAAAAGGAACATTAGTACCATTGGATAGTACTAGCATGTATAGACAAACTTTACTCTATGTAAAATCAAGCAATACACATATAATAGGTAGTTAAAGAAACCCAAACAAATATTGCACAGGGATACAGAGAATCACAAATGAGGTTTTCACATTTTTTTATTTCAACCGTTCCCTTGTTGCGACGCGTAACCCGATCCCACCTTAAAATCATATTCCACCCTTATTTCTTCTGTTGTGGCATGCAACCCGATCCCATCTCACAATCACATTACACCCTTATTACTTCTATTGTGGCGTGCAACCCGATCCCACCTTAAAATTCTGTTGCGGCGTGCAACCCGATCCCACCTTATAATTCTATTGCGGCATGCTACGCGATTCCGCATTACAATTCTGTTGTGGCGTGCAACTCGATCCCACCTTACAATTCTATTTTGGCGTGCAACCTGATCCCATACAATCACATTTCACAGAAACAACCACCAACAATTATATCACAAGGATGTTCATCATGAAAAGCATAAATTCGGATTAGCCAATAACTATGTGAAATGAAGGCACAATGATCCTTACCAATCAGTAATTCATATATGTTGTTGCCACAATCATTTAACACAATAATATCAGTCCATATTTACTTTCATCATTCGCTACACAGCCTTTAGCACTTTCATACTTTCAACAATGTAATTATTAGCAACATCAACCAACAATTCAATCACAAAGATTCCCATCGTGAAGGATATTCATTAGTAACAACCAAGTAACCATATTAAATCAAGGCCACATAATTCTTTATCAAACATCGAGACATATAGGGTATGCCATTAACATATAGCTCATTTCCCATTATTTACTAAGCATCATTTAGAAGATAGACATATTCAACAATTGGATTCGTTATCATTTCTTTCGTTTGGTAGTACATCCTTGCATACCGATGTATTCAACAGTTAACGAGCTTTGCACATGATAGAGTACGTACAAGGAATCACCCTTTTCACAATCTCATATAGCATGGTGGCATGGCACTCAACTAGGACAATCAGAGAATAAAATCTTACGTCTCAACACATTAGAACAATCAATTCACATATGGTCACGCAAGAAAATCATACCAAATGCTCGGACACCAACAAGGTGACTCTACAAAGATTAAAGTTAGCCATACATACTTCAATTTGGGATTTTTCCTTTATTTCTACCACAATCACCGGACCATCTAGCACCTTCCATCTAGTTCACAATGTGGCTCAATTGAACTTAGAATTTAGGAATAATGATCATGTTTGGAACTCGCTTGAGCATTCTATCAAACACTAGGTGTTCTTTTAGATTAAATGGCCTCTTTTTAGTGAAGGATTACTCTAACTCATTTCCCTTTACTAGATTATGACTAGTTGGTTACATGCATGCAAAATTCCTACCCCCATCTTCATGAACTCACCTAACCATGTTTCATTTTAACAAAAATCTGAAAATTATGGTTGATGGGGCAGAAGCTTACCTCTTATGGTGAAGAAAATGGTGTCCTACTTGATTAGTTCAAGCTTGAGTGATGAAGGAAGATTACTTTGATGAATTTGGGACTTTCTCTCTCTATAAATCTCTCTTCCCTCTCTTTATTTTGTTCAGAAAATATTTAAAATGGAAGGGATAAGTGTTTTAATTAACTGGGGGTTGGATATAAAAATTAGAATTTTGAAAGTCCCGAAGCATAAATGATCGCATTCCTGCTATGCGGTCCGCGTTCCTGTCGCATAAATTTCCCTCAAATGGGCAAAAAAGAAAAGTGGACGGCCCAGGTATACGACCACTATGCGGTTGGCATACCTGTTATGCAATCGCATAGTGCGTCACATAACTCCCTCTGCCAAAATCAAGGTGCAAGAATGCGACAACTGTGCGGCCCGCATTCGAGAAATGCTATCGCATTCTAGGCTGCATAGATGTCCTCAAAATGGACATCAAACTATCCAAGCATGCGACCACTATACGGACCCTTGTCTGCGAACACATAGTGGACCGCAGACCTGCGCAAATATGAAAAATTTTATCCTTTAAGTCCTGGGGTACTTTTTACTTCACAAGGGTCCGTTTTAAGAATTTCTACAGTTATAACCACATGGGGACTCATTCGGGCATTATTTTTAGACTTGAAATTTTACGTGTCTTTACAGTAGTATCGGATATAGAGAGGGTAAAACATGACTACCGCTGGGGGGCAGCGGCCCGAGTAGAAATCCCTACAGCTGACAAAAGAATAGTCACACATAAGGCTGACTTTCTCAGTGTATATACATACCCCTTTACCTTAGGCCGTGCCGATTATTCTTCTACATCGATTGACTCGGTGATTCTTGATTTTTGCCATCTATCCTTTCTTTTGGAGGATCATATACATGTTTCGACATATTGCCAACATGGTCAAGGGAATGACTTTCACCCTCGACCATCTGATCAGATTGTACAGTCCTCGCCTCTTCCGCATGGGCCTAATTAAACTCCATCGTCGATCCGCCAAGGTATTCCTCGCCTTCATCGACGAGGATAAAGATCAGGGATGGATGAGCCGATTCATTAGAATCAGAACTTCGGACATCATCCCCCTTGATAGAATAGCGTTCCCGGAGAAATGAAATATGAAACGTAAGTATCCCCGTATTTATTAAGCTTTACCACCTTTTTTTCTTTCTATCAGTTTTGAACACTCTTTCTTTCAACTGTGTAGCCACTGTCTGGTTCCCTGGCGCGGTCGGACCTTCCGGGGTGTATCAGGCTTTTGGACTCTGCCTTTCCATATAACAAACATGTATGACGTGAGATAGCTAAAACTAGGTGGTAGGCAAAGAACCACGGTATGCTCTTGTTTCTATTATTTTCTCATTCTTTGTAAGAAATTTTGATGGTGATGTTTTTTGACATAACATGTTTGCGCAGGCCTTGGTGAAGGTGTGCTGATGAGGCCGCCCCTACCTGGTGAGGAAGAGTCCCCGAAGACGGCCAAGGATAAGAAAAAGAAGAAGGAGGCCTCAGCGGAGTCCCTCAAATCAAAATGGTAAATGGCTTGGAAGCCCGAGACCGATGCCACAGTCCTGTCCTCGGCTGATGCTGCAAGCCTACGGGCTGAGGAAGAGAGTGATGATGCCTGTCCTTTGGAACAAAGCAAAAAACGAAGTGTTGAGGCTTCGAGAGCTGTTGGACAGTCATCTGCTGAGTTCAAGGTGGCTGATGCGGACCCGCCGTGTGTAGATGAGACATCAAGGAGGGTTTGGGTGCAGTCCCCGAGACGCTCATTTGACATGGCACAATCCGTGTTGAGGAGCTCAAACGATTTTCTATTGGAGCTTTCTAGGATCGGGAAGAAGTCTCGATACACGCTGCTGACGGCGGTGGATTACACTCGGGTCCGTCATTTTCTCTAGTGATGATACGAGACACCCAAATTAGGGGTGTTCCCGATTTGGAGACCCCTCGTGGATAGGATGATGCATTTAGAGACTATTTCGAGGGGTTAGATGAGGATACTGGTGTTGATTCCCTCGTAGCCCTCTAGGAAGTCGAGAGGCTCCAAAAGCAGGTGACATTCGAGAAGTAATATGATGTTCCTTGATTTTCTATTTTTGTTTTCTGATTTACCTTCTCTGTACTGTAGTTCAAGAAGCTGTATGACCAAGCCTTCTCCAAGATGCAAGATGAGCTGACTCATCATGGAGAGGAGCTTGAGAAGCTTATGTAAGAGTCGGTCGAGCTGGAGGCTTTGTATGCTCGAAAGGAGGAGGAATTGACCAACCTCCGGGCAAGCTCGGAGAGAGCGCTTCGGGAGAGGGACGACTTCTCCGAGCAGGTATACTAGTACCCACACTTTTATTTTTAGTCCCAATGTTTTGCGCTGATTGACTTGTTTTCTGCTTTTCAGATTAGGCAAAAGACGCCCTGTGGAGCGGCTTCGATAGGAAGTTGTGGCCAAGGATGCCGAAATCCTTGAGCTGGCTCGACTGAATGATGTTGCGGTTTCAGAGACGGTGGCACTTCGGGCTAAGCTATCCTCGATTTAAGACCTTTTTCGAGGTGCTCAGGAGGAGGCTACTGCACTATCTGCGGCCAAGTCTGAGGCCAATGAATATGTCTCCTCATAGAAGAGAGATGCTATTGCTGTGAATGATCAGGCCAGTGAGATATTCGAGAAGGCCGAGCTGAAGCTGGCTCGGGCAGCTGCTTATGCCCGCATTCAAGCTAGGAGGCAAGCCCTCGAGGAAATGGACAAAATTATTATTATACTTGCTAATAACATGTCAAATCTCTGAATTACGCAAGCACACAACACTTGTTCTATCTAATCATACAACACAGGTAAAACCACATCGGTGCACAAAGAGATAATGTGCTAAGTCCTGAATAAATTAACAATCCAGAAAATAGAGAAGAAATGTGGTCAATATCATTAAATTATCATACTTGCATGTATAGAAGACATGATTGAAGCATCATTAATCCTTTAATAATTACACATAGAGAATATATGCATGACTAGAAAAGATAAGTCACGCGGATTCACATATAGAGCAGAGATATACCGTGTCTCATCTCATCAAGTAAGGTAGCATATAGAGAAGATACGCATAAATGCATGTGTACATTCATGATCTATAATATCGTGAAGTTATGCGCATAAAACAGGTAAACATCCAAGGAAATTTCAAGTAAAAAAAGTATAATAACCAAAACAAACACCGGACAATTTTCCTCATACCATGTGTACAACATCAAGAGAAACATGAGATGGTGACCCTAGTAGATGGATCCTTATCCACACGCTTCTGTAACAACCCGGTCGGTCGTTTTGAGAGTTAGCGCCCGACCACCAAATAACTTTTTTTCCCACGTTTATATCTGCTTATGGGACTTGTCAGAATTATTAGTTGTCAAATTCAGAGAGTGTTTGGACACATAGTCCCTGTATGTGAGTTTAAGCTTTAGAAATCAGACTGTAGTTGGATCTGTGTGAAGACGGATCCGTAATGGAATTCCATCAACTCCGTTAGCTTCCTTGGGTGATTTTGGGGTTAGGAGTGTGTCCTAAATGTGTTTTCAAGGTCTGTAGTAGATTTAGGCTTGAATTGGCGTAAGTTAGAATTTCGGCGATTTCGACCGATAGGTGAAATTTTAATATCGGGCTCGGAATGGAATTCCGAAAGTGACCGTGGGTCCGTAGTGTCATTTATGACATGCGTGTAAAATTTGACGTCATTCAGACTCCTTAGGCTTGAATCCATGCATAATTCTTGATTTTGGTGTTATGTGATGTGTTTTGAAGGCTCGACCAAGTTTGAATGAGGTATTAGAACTACTTGGTAGGTTTAGTTAAGGTCACGGGGGCCCCGGGTGTGTTTCGGTTGCCCAATGGGCAAATTTAGCCTTGTGTGTGATTGCTGGTTTTCTGGTGTAAGTGCATCAAACTTTTGTTCATCGCGATGGGAGTTCACGATAGTGTAGAGTAATTGAGGCCAGACAGGATTTTTGTGCTCCGCGATCGCAAGAAATGGAATGTGATTGCGTGGTCCTTGTTGCGTTCGCGTAGAACAAATAAGGCGGCTGGGACTTAGGGTGTTCCTCTATGTAGTCGCGTGAAGCCAACCGCGATCGCGTAGGTCTGTGTTAGCTGATCATCACGTTCACGAGCGTATCATCGCGTTTGCAAAGTGAAGCGTGTGTGAGGTTCATCTTCGCGATCGCGACTGGGTGTCCGCGATCGCAGTGAAGAAAAGTGTTGGGCGGAATCTTAAAACCCAAAATCGAGGGTTTAAGCGATAATTCATATTTTGAACTTGGGATCCCAGGAAAGCGTGATTTTTTAAGATATTTTCAACTGGACTATTTGGGTGAGTAATTTGTACTCGGTTTAGACTAATTTCCATGAATCTACACTTAAATCCATCCTCTAATTTTGAAATTTGTGGTGGAAAATTGGGAAAAATTTAGATAAAGTTCTTAATCCAAGTTTTTGAGTTTTGATCAAGATGTTTGTATCCGATTCGAGTAATTCTTGTATATTTAGACTCGCGAGTGCATGGGTGTCCGAAATTTGTAATTTTTGCCCAATTTCGAGACGTGGGCCCGGGGGACTTTTTCGGCAATTTTCCTAAATTCGCGTATTAGCTTCGATTTTATTAGTTAGACTAATTCCTTAAAGTTATATCACATTATGAATTTGAATTTACTAGATTTGGGCCATTTGGAGTCAGGTATTCGTGGCAAGAATGTGGTTTTGAGTTGAGTAGAGCAGTCGAGGTAAGTGGCTTGCGTAACTCTGTGTTGGGGACTTCTCCTTAGGTTGCTTTGAAATTAGTTGTTGTATGTGTGTTGTGTACGTGAGGTGACGAGTACGTACATGGGCCATTTTTACTAAAATTCCATTTTTTCCTTTACATGCCATATATCATTTCGCTTCTATTACACTGTTTTATGTACTATTTGTGTAGTTTAGATTAGGAAGGAGCATGTCTACCTGTTTTACTCTATTTGATTCTATGTGCAACATGTTTAGCTAGTTTTATCGCTTTCCTTGCCTGTGATTTTTCATGAATTTCTTAAATAAACCTTATTTGGCATTCATTTGCATTGCATATTTAAATTGGGACTACAAGCGTATTCCGGGAGATCCCCATGTACTGCATATTTTAATTGGCACTACATACGTATTCCGGGAAATCCCCCTATACTACATCTTTACAGTTGGAACTATGGAACGGTATCCCGGGAGGTTCCACATTGTGATACGTTGTGCTAAGCCGAGGGCTCCATGTTGCTGTTTTATTTTAAGATTATTCATTTTTACTTCTTACCTTGGAATTTATTTTCCTTCTGTACTATTTTAAACTGTTTCATTTATAAATCTAGTAGAGCCTTAACCTCACCTCATCACTACTTGACTGGGGTTAGGCTTGGCACTTACTGGTTACCAAATATTGTGTACTCATGCCCTTTCCTGCACATATTTTTCATGTGCAGATCCAGGTACCAGTACTCAGTTCCGTGGCTAGGGGTCGCTGCAGCTGCTTCGAGGAGACAACTGTCGTGCCCCCTTCTTCCTCGCGGAGATCAGGTTTGCGACATTGGTTGGGACAATTCATTCCTTTGGGAAAGGGGGTTTGTACATTTTGAAGAGTCGCCAGCTAACGATTTTAAAGGTGTGTTAGGGCACCTAAGGGGTTCAATTATAACTATGTTGCTAACCAGAGACTTGGGTAAGGGCTTGAAATTATCCTAAGGGGAAGGTCTTAGGCAGCCCTCAGGATCCACACGTATGGTTCTCGGCCGAATGGTTTCGTGAATTTGTACAGATAGCAAATAACAAGTAAAGGCTCAAATAAGAGGGGATTTAAGTCTTAAACATGAAGATGTTTTAAAATATAGCAAAGGAGGTTAGACTTTGGAAGAAAATTACGATTTAAGCATATAAAAGGTGTCCTATGTTTATAATAATATGGATCACATCAATGCAATACCCGATAATCACTCCTCGAAGAGGGCCTACACGTGGTATTAGCGCATCGGTCATCATATCCATATTCTACCTTTTCCCACCCCGCGAAGGTGATTAAAGCGCATGTTGGTCACGAAACTTATTGCGTGCTATTACCCGTCTCATCCTATCAGTCCTGGAGGAAGTTAGGGACTATTATTCCTAGAGGGTGAGTACTAGGCTGAACCCCTAGGTTTAAAGGGCAAAATTCTAAACGACAAACAAAACAATTAGGATTGCAAATACATGGAAACATATAGAGACAAATACGAGGCTCATATATTCCTCCCCAAATTATAAAAATATATAGCACGACTAAAACAAGTGTCTTTAGCTTTAGGACCTAAAGCATGATGTCTAAGCGAGAATACAGTAATGGGGCAATGTTTTTACTGAGTTTTAGAGAGAAGGATCTCTACCAGATTCAGACTATCGATCCTGGCCTATTATTAACCAAACATCACACAGAAAGAAGGTAGATATCCGGTTTTAATAAGTTTAATACCTAATACTTGCCTAGGCGTATTAAACCGTTCCAGTTACACTATTTTAGCTTTTTCAGAAAATAGTAGTTAGACAATGATGAGTCTGTTTTTTAACCAAGATAAAGGGGGTGAGTATTTAAACGAGTATGAATGCAGGTCCTACAAAACATGATATCTTAATGCAGGCAGGTTGTTGAGTATGCAAACCTATACATGCTGTTCAAGATGCATGAGAGCTTTCATAATCGGACTCTATTTTTAGCGAGATTCATTAACACATTTTGACTAAAAACATAACATACAGAGACATAATTCCTTGTTAAGTTATTGAAACCTAATACATGATTTCTAGGCATTCGTAGCAGCTATTTATTTTAACATATGATTTTGGCATAGATAACATGAGTACGCTGAGAATGAAATCCTAAGGGGACATGATTTCTAATGCAAGATTTGACGATAATTAGTTATTTAGCCTAAAACGGTATTTCTAGATGAAATAATTGTGAGAATGCTGAAACAGTAATATTATAAGAGCCATTTTTTGTTGTTATCCAACTATAAACACGATTTCTATGTGGATATAAGTATGAAGAGATGCTGACATGAAGGGACCTAAGTATCATGATATCTAATGCATGTACGACAGGTATTCCTAAGCATGGTGGCTATTGCGCATATATGAAAGTAAACTATAAACATGGTTTCTACCTGTATCTATACTAAGCATGCATACCCCACCCATTTGACTATCCAACCCCAGAATCATTTTGTTACAATTAACTATTACAGATCAGCATTGCACAAATTTCATAAGTAAATAAGGAAACTAAGAAGTTACACTATAGGGAGCCTAACAATAGGCCCAAATCCTCAGATCCAACAATGCCATATGCCATGACCTTTTATAACCCAGGTGCGTCAGAGTTCCTAAAGACCTCAAAGGATCCCAGGCAGTGCTTGCACCCAGGTACCCTAGCCAGAAATGAGTAAGTGTAGTGTAGGAATGCCAACCTTGTGTGTCAGAGTTCAATGGGTACTCAAATGGTCCCTAAGGTAGTGCTCACACGGAGGCGGCTGAACTTAGAAACTAGGAGTTGTGAGATGTACTCATAGTTTTAGAAAGAGTTGAGTTAGAAATAGTTTTCTGAAATAAATGTTTTGAAATAAGCCTTGAATAACAGCATTGGAGTTTGCTCTTATGAAAAATCATTTTGATGAGGAAAAGAAACATGACAATCAGCAATTGACAAATAGAAGCATAAGAGGAACAAAAAGAAATCGTAATACAAGGAGAAGCATATTGTTTTGTGTGCTATAAACATAAACAGGAAAACATACCAGTTTTGAATGAAAGACTGATTGCAGAATGAAGAGCATTAATGTGAAGAACATCAGAGTAGTAGTGTGTAGATGCAACAGAACAAGAGAGAAACAGAGCAATAACACAGTAAAATCACTCAGTCTTGGCTTGTAGCCGACTGAGTTGCAAGTAAACAGCAAGAGAAGCAAAAGAGTGTATGTGTGGGTGCAGTAGAGAGCTTAGAATAGTATATGTGTTCCTTTTATTGAAATACTAGAAGTTTTTATAGCTTAAAACAAGTAGAAGAATAAGGTAAGAAGTACACAATTATGGAACTAATACCAATCAAAATCAATCAATGTCCGGACTCCCTTTAATTAGGGAGTCAGGACTCAAACGGATAAAAGTTATATTAGGAAAGAGAGCAATTATAGGACTAACTTTACCATAATTAAAGCATGTGGCATGTAATAAGGGCTGAATACAGAATGCTCCGAGTAAGGAAAGTATATGTCAAATATTTGTAAACATATTTAGGCACATAAATATGGTAGAATACAATTTGATTCTGAAAATAAATCACAGTAATCACGTATAGGACTAAAATCACAAGGAAATAAGTTTTAATTAAGGAGAGTATCACCCATGTAAGGAGGTAATTCATAATCAGTAAAAGGTTCTAAGGAAAGCACATATGAGTTAAAATTTTGAGAAAAGATATCACAACCTGGAGAGAGATCAATAGAAACAGTAGGAAATACTATGTAAGGGCTAATACAACAAGTAATCGAGTATGTTAAGCAATGAATAGCAAAAAATCAGAGAAAACCTTAGGCAAGCAGTAGAGACAGTAGAAGATTGAAAACCTTAGGTAAAGCAAGAATAACACAGGTTCATAGACGAACGATGATGTTAGACATAATAGAAATACAAAGATAGTAAACCTTAACAATAACAACAGCATAGGAATAATAGATAAGCTTAACATCTACAAGAGATAAGAGTTCAAACAACATATCAGTAACAGATAGATTTAGAGTTTAGGGAAAAATTAGGATTTTTAGTAAAGAAAGTTAAAAATGATAGAAGCTTTGAATAAACCACTGATTAATATAAAGACACACAGAATCACATAAAAACATAAGAAAGAAATCATTTCTTAAAAAAGAGGTATGAAACCCTAATTTTTGAAATAAAGATTGCCTAAAGATGAAGGTTTTTTAGAGAAAACATGTAAAGAAGCTTCGTAATATCATAGATCTAAAGAACATCTAGAGGAAATCGGAAGACATAGGGTTAGGGTTTCGTGGCACCTAGAGAAGTAGGAAAAACCTCAAAGACGTTGTCGGCTTAAGCCGTAAAGGTTGTAGTTCTTACTCAGATGGCCAGGGAAGGCCGGAAAGTGGCATGGGGCCATGGAAGGTGAGTGAACGGACTCCATCGGAGGAGACAAGCCAAGGGAGGCTTCTAGAGAGAAACAAAGAGTAACAGAGAGAGATAGAGAGAGAACGAGTGTTGAGAAAATCAGGGGTCGGAGGGGGTAGTGGTTGGGTTTAATTCTGGTAACACTGATCTGGACCGTTGATCTCATTTGATCAATGGTTCAGATCAGATGTGGGGTTGGGCCGGGTTGGTCGGATATTAAAGGGTCAGGCAGGTTGGGTTTAAAAAGTGGTTATAATTTAAATAAAATGTGGTAAAAGTTAAATACCCAATTAAATAAGATATTTAATTAATAAAATAGCTAATAATTGTGTAAAAATGAAATTAAGACCAAATAAATGAAATTAAGGCGATTGACTACTATATAAAA
Organism: Nicotiana paniculata; assembly: GCA_005239505.1. Classification (NCBI taxonomy): domain Eukaryota; kingdom Viridiplantae; phylum Streptophyta; class Magnoliopsida; order Solanales; family Solanaceae; genus Nicotiana; species Nicotiana paniculata. Next base: position 37,321 of record ML345937.1, read on the forward strand.
AATATAAATGCTCATTCATTGATTTTAAAATGGTATAAATGTACATTTGTGCTATAATCGCAAAAACTGCTGAAATTAACTAAATAATGCCAATATTTGCTAATTTGTGAAATAATAAAATCCTAAGGTAATTAAATAGGATATAAATAACATATTGAGCAAGAAAATGATTCGAAATAACATCATTTATGAATAAGTATGGAATATAAAGTGTTAAATAAACAGGAAAATATTTTTATAAAAATACGAACAATTGTGGGAAAGTACCAGTTGCTGTAAAGAGTGATTTTGCAAGTATTTATGCAAGTTTGAAAACACTTTGAGGAAAAATTGGGTAACAACAGCTGCCTCTCTTTACCCGGAAAGAATGAAAGAGTTATCGGGTAAAGATATGATGGCCAATTTTGACCGGAGGGAGATAGTATGAAAGATTTAGGCCGCACCCAAGCTTTTGAGCTGCCTACATATCCCTGGTTGTACATGAATCAGGATGTATGTAGTTCATGAGTCACCGGCAAAGTATACCGGTGAAGTCTTACAAGGACGGACGCAAGGTGCAAGGTAAGGTGAACAAAATGGCTTACGGGGTAGTTAGGAGAATTGGAGCGGCCCGCTCCTGCTTGGGTGGCTGTTGCTAGCCGGATTTCCTGAAAACGAATAACAAGCTTAGATTGTGAGTAATTTAAACATGATGCAGATTCCCATTGGAATATGAATGCTGTCTTCGGACGATTGAGGATGAAGTCTTTAGACCATTATGTCCTGGGCCATGAATCGCTTGATGTCTGATTCACAGGCTATGAAATGATGTTCTCGGGCCATGAGGATGTTGCCTTTAGAACCATGGAACCTTTGAATAATGATATGCAAAATGATAAAAAGAGATCCTCAGGCCATGACATGGTCTTCTCGGGCTATGAAGATGGTGCCTCACGATGACGCCTTTGGATAGGTTGGCGATATTTCAGCCCATGAAGATGCAATAGCATGATGCTGACAAAACAGAGCTTGGTCTTGTTAATAAGGGCAAAGCTTAGCCCGAAAGGAAGCGAATCATAGAGACAGGGGTGGCTTTTTAAAAGTAAGTGGGAGACATCGTTTAGTCTCGAAAGGTAGAAAGGTAGCCTTATGCAATATGCTGATGCAGATGGAGACAACGTTTAGTCTCAGAAGCCAGAAAGGTAGCCTTATACAAGATGCGAATGCAGATGGAGACATCGTTTAGTCTAGGAAGGCAGAAAGGTAGCCTTATGCAACATGCGGATGCAGATGGAGACATCATTTTGCCTCGGAAGGCAGAAAGGTAGCCTTATGCAAGATGCGAATGCAGATGGAGGTAGCGTTTAACCTCGGAAGGCAGAATGGTAGCCTTATGCAAGATGCGAATGCAGATGGAGGTAGCATTTAACCTCAGAAGGAAGAATGGTAGCCCTATGCATGATACGAATGTAGATGGACGTAGCGCTTAACCTCAGAAGGCAGAAAGGTAGCCTTATGCAAGATGCAGATGCAAATGGAGGTAGCGTTTAACCTCGGAAGGCAGAAAGGTAGCCTTATGCAAGATGCGAATGCAGATGGAGGTAGCATTTAACCTCATAAGGCAGAATGGTAGCCTTATGCAATATGCGAATGCAGATGGAGGTAGCGTTTAACCTCGGAAGGCAGAAAGGTAGCCTTATGCAAGATGCGAATGCAGATGGAGGTAGCATTTAACCTCATAAGGCAGAATGGTAGCCTTATGCAATATGCGAATGCAGATGGAGGTAGCGTTTAACCTCAGAAGGCATAATGGTAGCCTTATGCAAGATTAAGGAAGGACAACAGAAGTTCTTGGTTGGTGTTAAATTGTGGTATAACATTTTGATAATGAAGAATCGTTTGTGCTGATGATAAATGTTTGCATGTGCGATGAGTTTGAGGAACGATGTCTGTTTATTGAGCGGATAATATAATTTGGGGCTTTTGCAATTTTGTGCCTGCATCCAAAGAAAGATCGTGAGTTTTGTAAATGTCACGACCCCAAATCCTAACCGGCCGTGATGGCTCCTATCGTGGAACTAGGATAGCCGACTACCACGTGTTCACATTTCCTTTTGAAAATGCCATTTAAGTTCAAGCAATTAATAATAATATACAGAAAGTTCTTAATATAATGGACAAATTTCATATACAGTACTGCCATCCCCAAAACCCTGAGCCAACATGTCAAGAGCATCTAGTGAAATAAGCCAAAATAAGGTATTATGATATAAAACTTCGAATCAAAGCTAAATACAACAGGAAGGGAAAGCAGAGATGCTGCGAACGCTGAACAACTACCCCTATATCCCCATGTTCCGGCTCCGCTGCGATATATATATAAAAGCTAATGCTCGATATCTGATCCTCAATCTGCACACAGAGGTGCAGGGAGTAATGTGAGTATGCCAACTCAGTAGTAATGGAAATAAATCAAGTCTAAGTAGCAAGAAATCACATAAAACTCAATGTCACCAAGTCACAATATACACAACCTTACCTCCCAATAGTATACATAGATATACGAAATCGTCATGCCTTGGAAATCAACTTCACAAAAGTCTTTAAAACAATGCACATTTTTAACAACTTTAAAACAAGGATTTGGTATGTAAATGAATGTAGTAAAATAATAAGTAGCCCCTCGGGAAAAACATGTTTCATAATCAGCCTCTCGGCCATGCCTCACAATCTCTCAGCACCTCATCATCACTCAGCACTTCACAGCCACTCATGCCTCCCAATCACTCAATCACTCGCACTCGGTGCGCTCACTAGGGGTGTGTACAGACTCTGGAGGGGCTCCTTCAGCCCAGGCGCTAATATCATTCATCACCTCGCCATCACTCTTGGCCCTCGGCCACACTCGGTGGAACCACTCGAAAAGCCCCTCGGACGAAGTAATAGAACAGGGTACTCGACCCGAGAACATCATTTTAATGCTCATGTAGTGTAAATCAGGCTGAGTTTCAAATAAAACAGTATGCACAACGATGCTGAGTAAAATCATCAACATGTAGTGAGGAAAACATCAGTAAAACGCCCTCACAGGGGTCTAAATAGATCGGCAAGACGCCCCAAACACGGCTTACATCCCAATTATTTCATAAATCTTTGAACATAATTTAACATAAGATTTTGAGTAAATATGAAAGTCATTAGTTTTCGCGGAGAGGACCTAGTCCAATCCAAAAATCAGTTCGCGCCACATACTCGTCATCCGACATGTGCGCCTTTCTAAAAATCAATGAGAAATTATGTAATTCAGGGTTCCATACCCTCAGGAAAAGATTTAAGACCATTACTTACCTCTACCTGGCCGCGACACTAGTCCGCTATGCCTTTGCCCCACAAATTGGCTCCCGATTGCTCTGAATCTAGCCAAAACCAGTTCAACATCATTAATATATACTCAAGGAACATTACCCAATTGAAAATTATTAATTTAATCAAAAATCTAGAAATTCGGCCAAACCCGAGCCCCGGGCCCACATCTCGGAATTCAATAATTTTTACATCATTAGAAACCTCGTCCTACCACAAATCTATACATACCAAGAACACTAAAATCGGACCACAATTGCCATTCCAAAACCTCAAAAGAAATCCCAATTCTTTCCTACCATTTTTCAAACTTTTTCCTACCCAAATCCTTAAATTTTAAAGTCTAATCTTAACAAAATAGCATAGGAACGAGATTAAAAACCAAAGAACTTACCTTTGCTGAAGAACTTTGAAATTCTCTCCCAAAACCACCTTTAATGGACTCCTCCCGCATGCAAATTGATGAAAACTAATAAATTTCGCAGAGGGGTCCTTTTTATACTGTTCTGCACAGTCATTTCTGCACCTGCGGAAAATTGGCTGCACCTGCGGTCCCAGGGTGCGCTCCTGCAAAACTCACTTAACTGGCCATATTCTCGTGCCTACGACCCCCTTTCTGAACCTGCGGCTTCGCAGGTGCGAGGAACCTTCCACACAAGCGACATCGCAGGTGCGACAAACCCCTCACACCTGCGGACCATTCCCTACACCGAAAAAACTCGCACCTGTGACCTTTCTCTCCGCTCCTGCGACTCCCCTTTCGCAAGTGCGAAAACACCAGCAAACCAGCACAGCAGATTTCCAAAACCCACTCCAACTTCCCGTCAACAATCTGAAATCAATCCCGAGCCCCTCGGGGCCCCAACCAAACATACCAATACACCCCGTAGCATTATTCCAACTTAGTCGAGCGCTTGATATACCAAAAACAACACGAAAACACAAAATTTTCATCAAATTCCTGGCCGAAACCAACCAGAACACCTCTGATTAACCTGAAATTTTGCAGACATATCCAAATGACATTACAAAACCATTCCAACGTCTGGAATTCCATTCCGACCTCGATAGCCTATTTTCCACTGCCAACCGTAAATCGCCAAAAACTAACTTTCACCAATTCAAGCCTAATTCTACTCCGGACATCACAAAAAAATTCCGAACACACTCCCAAGTCCAAAATCACCTAACGAAGCTATTCGAGCCATAAAATCTACATTCTGAGGTCGTTAACCAATAAATCAACTCTCAGTTGACTTTCTCAACTATTAGGCTACTTTAAAAGGCTAAATTCCTAAACTCTCACCATAACTACTCTGAACCCAAACCAACTGATCCAACACCTCAAAAATAAGATAGCGATACATAATAAATGCATAAATAGGGGAAATGGGGTAAATCTCACGGAAAGACCGGTCGGGTCGTTACATCCTCTCCCTCTTAAAAAAATGTTCGTCCTCGAATGGGTCTAGAAACATACCTGGAGCCTCGAATAAGTGAGGATATCTGTCCCACATCTCTCGCTCGTTCTCCCAGGTGGCATCCTCCACCGGCTGCCCTCTCCATTGAACCTTCACTGAAGTAATATCCTTAGACCTCAGCATCCTGACCTGACGACCCAAAATAGCCACTAGCTCTACATTATATGACATATCACCCTCGAGCTGAACCGTGGTGAAGTCCAAAACATGGGAAGGGTCACCAACATACTTCTGGAGCATTAAAACATGGAATACTAGATGAATACTCGATAAACTGGGAGGCACAACAAGCCTATAGGCCACCTCCCCAACCCTCTAAAGTACCTCAAATGGTCTAATGAACCTGGGACTCAGCTTTCCTCTCTTCTCGAATCTCATAACACCCTTTATGGGAGATACCTTCAGAAACACCTTATCCCCAACCATGAAAGACACATCTCGGACCTTCCGGTCCACATAACTCTTCTTCCTAGAATGCGTCGTGCGAAGCCACTCCTTAATCAACTTTGCCTTACTCAAAGCATCCTGAACCAAGTCTGTGCCCATAGCCTAGCCTCGCCCGGCTCAAACCAACCAACCGAAGATCTACACCTCCTACCATACAAGGCCTCATACGGAGCCATCTGAATACTCGACTGATAGCTGTTATTATATGCAATCTCCGCTAGTGGCAGAAACTTATCCCATGATCCACCAAAGGCAATCACACAAGAACGCAACATGTCCTCCAAAATCTGAATGGTACGGTCTGACTGCCCGTCAGTCTGAGGATGAAACGACGTGCTCAACTCAACCTGAGTACCCAACTCTCGCATCACGGCTCTCCAAAACAGGGACGTGAACTGAGCGCCTCTTTCGGGAATGATAGAAACTGGAACCCCATGCAAACGGACAATCTTCCTGATATAAATCATAGCTAACCTCTCCAATGAATATGTAGTACCAACAAGAATGAAGTGCGCGGACTTGGTCAGCCGATCCACAATAACCCATATAGCATCAAACCTCCTCGAAGTCCATGGGAGTGCAACTACGAAGTCCATGGCGATTCGCTCCCATTTCCACTCCGGAATATCAAACCTCTGAAGTAATCCACCCGGCCTCTGGTGCTCATACTTGACCTGCTGACAGTTGAGACACCGAGCCACAAACTCCACAACATCCTTCTTCATTCTCCTCCACCAATAATGCTGCCTCAAATCCTGATACATCTTTGCGGCACCCGCATGGATGGAATACCGCGAACTATGAGCCTCTGCTAGAATCAAATCTCGAAGTCTATCTATATTGGGCACGCAAATCCGTACCTGCATCCTCAAGACCCCATCATCACCAATAACCACATCTCTGGCATCACCGCGACGTACCCTGTCCTAAAGAACAAGAAAATGTGGATCATCATACTGGGGTGCTCTAATCTGATCGTAAAGAGAAGACCTGGAGGCTACACAAGCTAACACCGGCGGGGATTCTGATAGATCCAATCTCACCAAATGACCTGCTAAGGCCTGAACATCAAGAGATAATGGCCGCTCTGCTACTGGAAGGTAAGCTAAATTCCCCATAAGATAGTGAGGTCATAATCCTTGAAAAGCTCTAACCATCTCCTCTGATGCAAATTCAAGTCCTTCTGCCTCATCAGATACTTCAAACTGCGATGATCAGTGAAAATCTCACACTGCACTCCATAAAGATAATGCCACAAAATCTTCAAGGCATTAACAATGGCAGCTAACTCAAGATCGTGCACTGGATAATTCTTCTCGTGCACCTTCAACTGTCAGGACGCGTAGGCAATCAGCCTACCGTCCTGCATCAATACCGCTCCCAAGCTAACTCTGGAAGCATCACAATAAACTGTGTAAGAACCCGAACCAGCATGCAAAACTAGTACTGGAGCTGTAGTCAATGCTGATTTGATCTTCTGAAAGGTCTCCTCATACTTATCAGACCATCTGAATAGTGCACCCTTCTGGTCAATCTGGTCAAAGGCTAAGCTATCGAAGAGAATTCCTCCACAAAGCGACGGTAATATCCCGCCAAACCAAGAAAACTCCTAATCTCTGTAGCTGAGGACGGTCTGGGCCAACTCTGCACCGCCTCTATCTTCTTTGGATCAACCTGGATCCCCTCAGTTGACACCACGTGCCCCAAGAAAGCTACTGATCCCAGCCAAAACTCACACTTGGAGAATTTTGCATAAAGCATCTCCTCCCTCAACCTCTGTAACACAACTCTCAAATGCTGAGCATGCTCTTCCTAGCTACGAGAATAAACCAGGATGTCATCAATGAACACAATGACGAAGGAATCAAGATAAGGCTGAAACACGCTGTTCATCAATTGCATGAATGCATCTGGGGCATTGGTCAGCCCAAGCGACATAGCCAAGAACTCATAATGACCATACCTGGTCCTGAAAGCAGTCTTCGGGATATCAGGATCCCGAATACCCAACTGATGGTACCCAGATCTCAAATCAATATTGGAAAATACTCTGGCTCCCAAAAGCTGGTCAAAGAAATCGTCAATACGGGGAAATGGATATCGGTTCTTCACCGTAACCCTATTCAACTGACGATAATCAATACACATACGCATCGACCCATCCTTCTTCTTAACGAACAACACCGGTGCACCCCAAGGTGACATACTAGGCCGAATGAACCTTTTATACAGGAGCTCCTAAAGCTGCTCCTTCAATTACTTTAGCTCCACTAACGCCATACGATATGGTGGAATAGAAATAGGCTGAGTGCCTAGCACCATGTCAATACCAAAATCAATATCCCTGTGAGATGGCATGCCTGGAAGGTCTGTAGGAAACACATCCGGAAAATCACGGACCACAGGAACTAAATCAATAGCAGGAGTCTCACCACCAACATCCCTCGCAAAGGCCAAATAAGATAAACACCCCTTTTTAACCATGCGTCGAGCCTTCAGGTAAGAAATCACCCTGCTAGGCATATAATCGGAAGAACCTCTCCACTCAAACCTCGGACACCCTGGCATAGTTAAGGTCACGGTCTTAGTGTGACAATCAAGAACAACATGGCACGCAAATAACCAATCCATGCCCAATATCACATTAAAATCAACCATGCTGAGTAACAGTAGGTCCACTCGGGTCTCCAAACCCCCAATAGATATCATGCATGATCGATACACGCGGTCCACAATAACAGTATCACCTACCGGAGATGACACATGAATAGAGATGACCAGAGACTCACGGGGCACATCCAGAAAATCGGAAAAATATGAAGAAACATAGGTATATGTGGAACCAGGGCCAAATAAAGCCAAGGCATCACGACAACAGACTGAAACAATACCTGCAATCACGACATATGAGGCTATAGCATCCAGCCTGGCTGGAAATGCATACATACGAGCCTGAGCTCCCCTTGGTCGACCTCCCCCTCTAGGGTGGCCTCTGGCTGACTAACCACCACCCTTGGCTGCCTGGGCGGGTGGTGAAGTAACTGGAGCTGATTTTGAGGGCTGGCCCCTCTGCTTAGAAGATCCACCGGAACGGCGGGGACACTGCCTCTACCCATTCCCGAACTCTACGCACTCTAAACAACTACCTGGAGCTGAAGGTATGGACTAATAGAAACCCCTAGCACCTGCACGGCCACCGGAAGACCCCTGAATAGATGAACCCTAAACTGGAGGTGCTCGAGTTGCACTATGAGCTGGGAGGGCACCAAATGAAGTACGACCTGACTGAGAACCACGGGGACCCTGATCTAAAGATGCACCACTATAAGCTGGGCGGCCTGACTAAGGAGGCCTGAATGGACGGCCCCTACCCTACGGAAATTTTCCCCTGAAGGGAGCACCACTGAAACTGCCCGAACCACGAGGCCTCTTGGCCTCCCTCTCCTCCGACTCCTGGCGGTGAACAAACTCAATATCTCGAGCCAACAACCTGCTCGAATGAAGCACCCGATACTCTATCTCGAGTCATAAACAACTGAAGTTGATAAGAAAGACCATCTATGAACCTCCTCACCCTCTCCCTATCAGTAGGGATAATCTCATAAGCTGCTCAAACTGCCTACGTGGCTCCTCTATGTGGGACTGAGGAACATACTTCTCCAAAAAGATCATGGAGAACTGCTACAAGGTAAGAGGTGTTGAACCCACCGGTCTACAGAATACCCACGGTGCGCAGTATCCTCTGGCACCTATCTAGAAATCCCTGGGCATCCTCGCCCTCTGTTCTGCTGAAAGTCGGAAGCTAATGTATGCTGAACCTCTCCAACCTGCACTGCTCGTCCTCACGCATAGCAGGGACCACATAATCCTGAACCGGAGCAGCTGGCTGAGTTGGGGCTGCTCCCAGTGCCTAAATACCCTGTGCAGCCTGCTCAGGTGCCCGGGCAGCTGGAGTTTGATTGCCTCCCCCGTCCGGAGCTGTTGTAGCAGAAGAAGACATGGCAACGACCTTAGCCAAACAGGTGCATACTGACAATATTTGAGACAGGGCCTCCAGAAGACCCGGAATAACCATAGGCACTGCTGGTGCCTAATCTTGTCCCGCTGGGACACCATCAGCGGGAATCTATTAATGATCAATAGGGGGATCCTGAGGTATTGCTCTGGCTGCTGCGCGGGATGGCCACCTACCGCTGCCATGACCTAAATCGGAGCCTCGACCTCTCGCTGGTCTAGTCGGTGACTCGTCACTCTAATCGTTATGGCATGTCCTCACCATATGTGAGAGAATGAAACAACGTAAGTTCAGATTTCAAGAATCAATAGATCAACACGAAAGAGTTAAAGAAAGATAGAATGTTTCCTAAAAGTTCGGCAGCCTCTCGAAGCGTATCGATCTGCAAGACTCTACTAAACCTTCTCATGATCGTCGAGTCCTATGTAACTTAGGTCTCTGATACCAAACTATCACGACCCCAAATCCTAACCGGTCGTGATGGCGCCTATCGTGAAACTAGGCTAGCCGACTACTGCGTGTTCAAATTTCCTTTTGAAAATCCCATTTAAGTTCAAGCAATTCATAACAATATACAAAAAGTTCTTAATATAATAGGCAAATTTTATATACAGAACTGCCATCCTCAAAACCCGGAGCCAACATGTCATGATACTCTAGTGAAATAAGCCAAAATAAAGTATTATGATACAAAGCTCGGAATCAAAGCTAAATACTAAAGGAAGGGAAAGCAGAGATGTTGCAAATTCTTAACAACTACCTCTATATCCCCACGATCCGGCTCCGCTGCAATATATATATAAAAGCTAACACTCGATATCTGCTCTTGAATCTGCACACAGAGGTGCAGGGAGTAATGTGAGTACGCAACTCAGTAGTAATGGAAATAAATCAAGTCTAAATAGCAAGGAATCACATAAAAGTCATTGTCATGAATTCACAATATACACAGCCTTACCTCCCAATAGTATACATAGATATACGAAATCGTCATGCCTTAGAAATCAACTTCACAAAAGTCCTTAAAACAATTAACATTTTTAACAACTTTAAAACAAGGATTTTCTATGCAATAAATGTAGTAAAATCATAAGTAGCCCCTCGGGCAAAACATGTTTCATAATCAGCCCCTCGAGCATGCCTCACCATCCATCAGCACCTCAAAATCACTCAGCACCTCACAGCCACTCATGCCTCCCAATCACTAAATCACTCGCACTCCGTTTGCACACTGGGAGTGTGTACAAACTGCGGAGGGGCTCCTTCAGCCCAAGCTCTAATATCACTCAACACCTTGCAATCACTCTTGACCCTCGGCCACACTTGGTGGAACCACTCGAAAAGCCCCGTGGGTGAAGTAATAGAATGGGGTACTCGACCCAAGAACATTATTTTAATGCTCATGTAGTGTAAATCAGGCTGAGTTTCAAATAAAACAGTATGCAGAATGATGCTGAGTAAAATCATCAAAAAGTAGTGAGGAAAACAACAGTAAAACGCCCTCAAAGGGGTCTAAACAGATCGGCACAAGCCCCAAACACGGCTTACAGCCCAAATATTTAACATAAGATTTTGAGTAAATATGCAACTCATTAGTTGCCGCGGAGAGGACCTACTCCAATCCAAAAATCAGTACGCGCCACATACTCGTCATCCGACATGTGCGCCTGTCTAAAAATCAGTGAGAAAATATGTAGTCCGGGGTTCCATACCCTCAAGACAAGATTTAAGACAATTACTTACCTCTACCAGGCTATGACACTAGTCCGCTATGACTTTGGCCCTCAAATTGGCTCCCGATTGCTCCGAATCTAGCCAAAACCATTTCAACATCATTAATATATAGTCAGGAACACAACCCAATCGAAAATTATCAATTTAATAAAAAATCTAGAAATTCGGCCAAACCCGAGCTGTCCCACATCTCGGAATTCAATAATTTTTACGTCATTAGAAACCTCGTCCTTCCACGATTCTATACATACCAAGAACACAAAAATCGGACCACAATTACCATTCCAAAACCTCAAAAGAAATTCCAATTCTTTCCTCCCATTTTTCCAACTTTTTCCTCCCCAAATCCTTAAATTTTCAAGCCTAATCTTAACAAAATAGCATAGGAACGGGATTAACAACCAAAGAACTTACCTATGCTGAAGAACTTTGAAATTCTCTCTCAAAACCAACTTCAGTGGACTCCTCCCGCATTCAAATTGATGAAAAGTAATAAATTTCGCAGAGGGGTCCTTTTTATACTGTTATGCACAGTTATTTCCGCACCTGCGGTCCCAGGGTGCGCACCTACGAGACTCACTTAACTGGCCAAACTCTCGTGCCAGCGACCACCTTTCCGCACCTGCGGCTTGACAGGTACGATGCACCTTCCGCACCAGCGACATCGCAGGTGCGACTAACCCCTCGCACCTGCAGACCATTCCCTACACAGGAAAAACTCACAGCTGTGACCTTTCTCTCCGCTCCTGCGCAACCACACCTGCAACTCCCCTTCCACAGGTGCGAAAACACCAGCAAACCAGCACAACAGATTTCCAAAAATCACTCCAACTTCCCGTCAACCATCCGAAATAAATTCCGAGCCCTTCGGGGCCCCAACCAAACATACAAACACACCCCGTAGAATTATTCCAACTTAGTCGAGTCCTCGAAACACCAAAAACAACATGAAAACACCAAATTTTCATCAAATTCAAGCCTAAGAACTTTGAAACTCCTAAAATTCCCCAACTACGCTGAAACCAACCAAAACACCTCTGATTAACCTGAAATTTTGCGAAAATATCCAAAATGACATTACGAAACCGTTCCAACTTCCGGAATTCCATTCCGACCTCGATAGCCTATTATCCTCTACTGACCGGAAATTGCCAAAAACTAACTTTTGCCAATTCAAGCGTTATTCTACTCTAAACATCATAAAAATATTCCGAACACACTCCCAAGTACCAAATCACCTAAAAAAGCTATTCGATCCATAAATCATCATTCCAAGGTCGTTCACCCAAGTCAACTCTCAGTTGACTTTCTCAACTATTAGGCTACTTTAAAAGGCTAAATGCCTAAACTCTCACCATAACTTCTCCGGACCCAAACTAACTGATCCAACATATAAAAACAAGATAGCGATACATAACAAATGCAGAAATAGAGGAGATGGGGTAAATCTCACAGAACGATCGGTCGGGTCGTTACAGTAAAGGAGGAAGGTTAGTTCGCATTTCCGCTGGCTCTGCTTTGCTCGTTGTCTTAATCTGATGATACTGTATGTATCATTGGGGTAACATTCGCTAAACAAGTTGTTTATATAGATATGCATAATTTTGTAAATGTGTAATATATAATCTCGAATAGTTTTTTGATTAACCGACGATGTGGCATGGCTTGAGACATTGAAACCTCTTCTGCTGCGGAATTTTGAGGGAAAAAATAGATTTTTATTGAATTTTGACCGAACCCATAGGGCTGCCTACGTATCCCCTCTTAATGGGAATTAGGTCTGGCATAGTTCAGATTATATCATTGAGGAAGCAAAAAGATTACACATAGTAGAGCTTGATTGCATCTGAATTGATTGGCTTAGGCCATACTTCTCTGTGTATATCTGCGAGTGTAAGTGCTCCACGTGTCAGCACTCTATGAACTATGTACGGACCTTGTCAGTTAGGAGAGAACTTCCCACAGAAAGATTTTCTTTAACACCAGCTGCCCTGGTGTGAATCGTCTCGGCTTGACTTTCTTGTTGAAGGCCCTGGCCATTCTGTTCTGATATAGTTGGCCATGACATACTGCATCCATTCTTTTCTCGTCTATGAGGGCTAGTTGCTAATTACGGCTCCTTACCCACTCTGCATCGTTGAGCTCAGCTTCCTCTATAATTCTTAGAGATGGGATCTCCACTTTGGCAGGAATTACAGCCTTTGTAACACAAACTAGCATATAGGGAGTTGCCCCTGTTGAGGTGTGAACTGTGGTGCGATATCCCAATAAGGCAAATGATAACTTCTCGTGGCACTGTTTGTGCCTTTCTATCATCTTTCTTAGTATCTTTTTGATGTTTTTAGCGGCTTCTACGACTCCATTCATCTGAGGTGTATATGCTGTGGAATTCTTGTGTTTGATATCGAAAGTTTCACACATAGCTCTCATCAAGTCAGTGTTGAGATTAGAACCATTATCGGTGATGATTGAGTCTGAAACTCCGAACCAACAAACAATGCGTTCGTGGACAAAGTCGGCCACAAATTTCTTGGTAACTGCTTTGTAGGAGGCTTCTTTGACCCATTTAGTGAAGTAATCAATGGCGACCAAAATGAACCTGTGGCCATTGGAGGTAGCCTGCTCATTTGGTCCAATAACGTCCATACCCCATGCGGCGAATGGCCATGGTGAGCTTGTTGCATTGAGCTCACTTGGAGGCGAATTTATCATATCCCCATGTATCTGGTAGCGGTGGCACTTTCGAACATACTAGATGCAATTTGTTTCCATAGTCATCCAAAAGTAACCTGCTAGGAGTATTTTCTTTGCTAAAAACAGCCGTTCATATATGGGCCACATGTCTCTGCATGAATTTCTTCCAGCAACTTTGATGCATCCTATGCGTCAACACACCTTAATAACCTCAAATCAGGAGTCCTCCTATACATGATTTGTCTGCTGTGGAAAAAATTGTTGGACAATCTCCGAAGTGTGCATTTCTGAGTGGAATTTGCAAGCTCAAGGTATTCTCCTTTTGCTAAGTACCTATCGATGTCATGAAACCAATGATTTCCATCTGCTGCTTCTTCGATATGGGCACAGTATGCTGGCTGATTATGGATTTTTATGGGAATAGGGTCAATCAAATTCCTGTACGGATGCTGGATTATTGAGGACAAAGTAGTTAATGCATCAGCGAACTCATTCTGGATTCTGGGGACGTGCCGGAACTCCATCTTTGTGAACCTCTTTCTTAATTCCTGTATGTGATGCAGATACAACAGTATCTTGGCATTCTTTGTTGCCCGATCTCCTTGTACCTAATGTACCCAAAAGTCTGAATCACCAATCACTAACAGCTCCTGGACATTCATGTCATTGGCCATATTAAGCCCCAAGATGCAGGCTTCGTATTCGGCCATATTTTTGGTGCAAGGGAGCCTGAGCTTGGAGGATATAGGATAATGTTGACCGGTCTCTGATACTAGTATTGCTCCAATACTGACTCCTTTAAAGTTTTTTGCTCCATCAAAGAACATCCTCCAACCATCATAGGATTCTGCAATATCTTCTCCTATGAATGATACCTCATCATCAGGAAAATATGTTTTCAAGTGTTCGTATCCTCCATTTACGGGATTCTCAGCAAGATGATCTGCCAGAGCTTGTCCTTTAACTTCCTTCTGAGTCATGTAAACAATGTCGAATTTGCTCAGCAGGATTTGCCACTTGGCTAGCTTGCCAATGGGCATGGGCTTCTGAAAGATATACTTTAATGGATCCATCCTTGATATGAGATATGTTGTGTACGCACAGAACTAGTGTCTCAGCTTTTGGGTGACCCAAGGTAGAGCACAACAGGTGCGCTCTAATAGAGAATACCGGGCCTCATATGGAGTGAAATTCCTGCTGAGGTAATAAATAGCTTGTTCATTCCTTCCTGTTTGATCATGCTGCCCCAGAACGCAGCCGAAAGCTCCATCTAATACTACAAGATAGAGTAGCGAAGGTCATCCTGGCTCGGGCGGTACTAGGACTGGCGGTGTTGAAAAATATTCCTTGATTCTATCGAAATCCTTTTGACAATCATCGGTTCACTTGGTCGCAGCGTCTTTCTTTAACATCTTAAATATTTTCTCGCAGATGACTATAGACTGTGGTATAAACCGGCTGATGTAATTAAGCCTCCCCAAGAATGTCACCACGTCTTTCTTGCTCCTTGGTGATGGTAAATCTTGAATGTCTTTGACCTTGGATGGATCCAATTCTATTCCCCGGCGGCTTACAATAAATCCCAGCAACTTCCCAGTAAGAACCCTGAATGCACACTTCGCGGGGTTCAGTTTCAGATTGTATTTCCGCAACCTATTGAAGAACTTCCCCAAATTATTTGTGCGATCAGTAGCTTTCTTTGATTTGATAATGATGTCATCTACCTACACCTTGATCTTTTTGTGAATCATGTCATGTAATATGGTGGTCATGGCCCTCATGTACGTGGCCCCTGCATTCTTTAGACCGAATGGCATCATCTTGTAATAATACACTCCCCATGGCGTAATGAATGTCGTCTGCTCACCATCTTCCTCATCCATGCAAATATGGTGATAACCAGCGAAGCAATCCACAGAGGACTGAAATTCATGCTTGGCGCAGTTGTCAATCAGAATGTGTATATTTGGCAAGGGGAACTTGTCTTTCGAACTTGCTCGGTTGAGATCCCGGTAGTCGACGCAGACTCTGACATTCCTGTCCTTCATCGGCACAGGTACAATGTTACCTAACCATGTCGGATACTCCACTACACGGAGAACTTTGGCGTTGATCTGCTTGGTAACCTCTTCTTTGATTTTCAAACTCATATCAGGTTTAAACTTTCTGAGCTTTTGTTTCATTGGTGGACACGTTGGATTGGTTGGAAGTTTGTGAGCCACAATAGACATACTTAGACCAGTCATGTCATCATACGACCATGCAAATACGTCCTCATACTCTCTTAGAAACTCTGTGTATTCTTTCTTTTCAGATGGTGACAAATGAATGCTGATACGAGTTTCCTTGACATTTTCAAATCTCCCAGGTTGATAACTTTGTTCTCATCCAGGTTGGACTTAGGTCTGTTCTCAAAGTTCTCAACTTCCTTGAAAATCTTGTCAGGTATGTCGTCTTCATCTAAATCAATATTCGTTTGCTGCGTTGTCTCATTGCATGTCATAGTCATCGGTTCATCAGGACAAGTAATAGTAATGTTGTATAAATAAAGTAACGAGAGAAAACAATAGCAATAAATATCAGATTTCGTAAGAGAAATTTAGAAGATTCTTTGATAGATTGAATAACTGTTTTGAACATTGAAGATCATTATTGCATAAATTAAAAACAAATGCATGAAAATCATTTAGTAAATATAACAGTAAATAATGCTTGTTTTAGCCTTGCTACCCCGAGGCTCGTCGGGCTTTGGTTGTCTTGATAGACCAGTTCTTGAGATATGTCCCCTTGATTACATTCTATATGGAAGGGCCTTCCTCCCCCTCCCCCTCGAGGACAACACAACAATCCATATCATCATTTTGTAGAAACAAGCTCCTCATTGCTGCAAGTGCTTATTCTTCATATGAACCGTAGATAATGTTAGCTTGCTTGAAAGTCTGCTCAAGATGAGGTATCGGCTTCTCCAAAGGGAAATAGGGACTGCACCAAGGTGGCGACCAGTCGTGGAATTCCTGCCAGGTGTACTTATACCCCAGACCGAAAGTGGTTCCATGTTCCTTGAGTTTTATGGGCTTCGTGAACCCTTGGAGGTTTTTACCCAGACCTTTGCCTGGCTCATATCCTCTCCAGTTCAATATGCTCTTCATCTTGTTATCATACCATTTATCCTTGTCGATGGCTTTGACCCATTCAATATGGTGGTAAGTTCCTCCGCTTATCTTTCTTTTCCCGTCAATCATCGGAATAGTCCGACGGTTATGAATGGGGTTGCTACCGTCACCATGAATAATCACCTCTTGGTGGTTCCACTCAAATTTTACCGCCTGATGTAGTGTTGATGCTATGGCCCCAGCAACATGAATCCAGGGTCGTCCCAATAACAGGTTGTAGGATGCCGAAACATCTATCACCTAGAAATACACTTCGAACTATGTTTTTCCCATCTGTAGAGATAGACTAATCTCCCCCATGGTGGACCTCTGAGAACTATCAAAAGCTTTCACATTGATCGCCCCATGCTTTACCTCATGTAGGCCTTTACCCAATTTCTCGAGTGTTATCAGTGGATAGATGTTAATACTTGAACCTCCATAGATCAAGATTCTTGTGATGAAATGATCCTCGCACTGCACAGTGATATGCAGCACTTTATTGTGCCCCAATCCTTGAGGTGGTAGCTCATCCTCATGAAAAAGTGATTTTATGACTCTCTAGTACCTGTCCTACCATATTGGACATTTATCCACTAGTGATGTTGTTCGACACATATGCTTCACTCAACACTTTCAACAAAGCATTTCTATGTGTTTCGCAACTCTGCAACAGAGAGAGGATGGATTATTTATGCCGGTGTCTTAATCAGCTGGCCGATGACTGAATACTCCTTAGCCTCTATCTTTATTCAAAGGTAATCGGGACCTATTTTGATAATGGGAGACCGGTTGGCGGCCTGCTTGCTTGACTCGACTAGATTCTCAGGGGTGTAGACCCGACCAGTTCTCGTCATACCCTGTGCTACGGTATCTTCCTCAGACCTGACCTTGCTTTTCCTTCTTGCCTCGGCTGTGTAGTCCCAAGGAATAATGTTTGAATATAAGGGTGGCGTAGTTGACATTGCTACCGGAATTGGTGCAGCCATCTTTATTTCAAACGGAATATGTGTTCAGGGTGGCAAGATTGCGACTTCGAACGAAGCTGGTGTAATTGCTGGAGATACAAACTCAACTTCAATTGGCACTGGTGACATTGCCGGTGGCACTTCTTCAAACTCAAATGGTATAGACATATTCACCTCAGCGGCCTCAGGTGGCCGAATCTGGACTATGATCGGTTTGAGATTGACTGCGGATTTCTTTGGGTCATTGCCTTCTGCGATCAACCCGATTGACCCCTCGGGATCCTAATCATCTTCTATTTCAATCATATGGATACCTCTACCCTTATGGTCTGCAGATGATTATCGCGAACATTTGGAGCGGGGTCTCTTACCACGATAATCTTGTTGTCAATGAGAGCCTGTATTTTGTTCTTCTGAGAACGACATTCTTCGATGGTGTGTCCCTTCATGCCGGAATGGTATGCATAGGATTTATTTGGGTTAACCCACTGAGAGGGATTCTTAGGGGTGGCACCAGGGATAAATGTAACATAACCAGCAGCTTTGAGTTTTTCATATAGCTGGTCAACGGGCTAGGCTACGGCGGCATATTGCTTTGGAGGACGGTGATCAAAATTTGCACGAGGTCTAGGGAAGTTTTGGCTTGCAGGAGGGGATTGGTAATGAGATGGCTGGGAGTTATAAGTGTGGTAGAAAGGAGCAGGTTGTGGATATTTGGGCGAAGCAGATTGATATGTGGGTGGTGGAGCTTAGTAGGAAGGTGGTGGAGTTTTCTAATTTGGTGGTGGAGCTTGGTAATTAGGTGAGGGATGATATGTGATTGGAGGTGTCAGATAGGTTTGGTACTTGAGTGGGGACTTGGTTATTTGTGTAACCATTACGACTCCCACATCTCTCTTCTTAGACACACCACCGGACTATAGAACCTTGTTAGTGGCTTGCAACGCTTCAAAATTTGTAACCATACCGCTTTTAATACCTTCTTCAATCCGCTCTCCCAATTTGATGATGTCAGAGAACTTGCGGCCCTCAACCATCATTAATCGTTAACAATACTGCGGGTTCTGAGCCTTGACAAAGAACTTGTTCATCTGTTCTTCCTCTAGAGCAAGTCTGACTTTATCGGCTTCAGACCTCCAGCGAGTAGCATACTCGTGAAAGGTTTATGTAGGCTTCTTCTATAAATTTTGAATGTAGAACACATCTGGTGCGTTCTCTGTGTTGAATCTAAACATGTTCATGAAATCAGATGCCATGCTACCTAGTTTGACAATTTCTTGGGGTCTTGCCTAATGTACCAAGACAGTGCATCTCCCTTCAAACTCGTCATGAACAGCTTCATGCGGATTCTTTCATCCTTTCCCACGCCAACCAATTTGTCGCAATAGATCCTCAGATGGACTCTCGGATCACCAGTACCGTCAAACATTTCAAACTTTAAAGGTTTGTACCTCTCGGGCAGTTCGATATCAGGTTGGATACAAAGGTCTCCATGATTCAACCCTTAAATCCCTTTGGTCCCTTCAACACCCTGAACTCGGCTGGTCAGTTTCTTAAGCTCTTCGGCCAGGATCCTGATAAGTAAATCCTTTTCGTCAGACTCGGACGCCTGTGGGATAGGCCGAGTGGAGTGGTTCATGGTTTCCACATAGATGGGATTGTTATAGGTGTGGAAATTCTCTTTTGTGGGGTTTTGTGGTTCTGGGATAAGTAGTGGGGTGTTATTTGAGGTGTGGGGGAAGCATTGTACTGTGTCGGGAGAGTTTTGTTCTCTGGGGGAGTGGTGTAATGGTTTTGCTGTCTTGGGATATTTTTGGAAGTATGGGGTTTTGAGCATATGGAAGGTTGACGTCAGGGACGTTGAGGGAAAACGACAAGTTGGCCATATTCCGGACTTGATCTAGTTCTTCCTGAAACTTCAGTAATTTATGTTCATGTGGCGACATGTTCTCATGCATGACCTGAATACCTCGGCCATAATTCTCCTTTTTGATGCCGCATGACTCTTACATCTTACTTTTGCCTTTGTCTTTGCCCTTAGGAGGCCTAGGGGGAGGAGTAGGTGGAGGGACCTTGGATCTGGTGTGATAGGCTGATGATGTCTGAAAGTACGAACTAACGTTTGGGGAGGGGAGTAAGAAAAAATAAAAACAGAAGGTAACCAAGTCTTTGAAGACTATGAAAAGTGTATTGCAATATTTAAACACATAATGTGGAAATAAAAGCGTGTCCTAAGTTGGAGACGTCTTTGTGCCTAAGTTAGGCCTAGAGACAAATTGATTTGGAGAACTTAAAATTCTAAATGCCTCATTTTATTGATAATAAAATAGATGAATCCCGAAACGACAGACGAAAAATAAAATCACTAATGGCCATTGGCCTTATTACATTGTTGGAAAAAAATAAAGACATTCTTATCTACTTGGTACAAAAAGGACCTTCCCTAGATTCGGCATTCCTGCTTTCTTCTAACAGCTTTCCCAACTCGCGAAGTCCTAGCAGCAGATAACTTCTGGCTAAATATCCCCCTGCAGCTCCCTCAACCTTTTGACAACCTTCAACCCTTTTGATGAACTTTTCTTCCAAATTGATTATACCTCGTCCCAAATATCCCAGCCTTTTGTTGGCGCTAATAGCCATGTTCTTCCATTACTCGATCAGTCTATTTTTGGACTCATGTATCTTATGGTGATCATCCTCATTTTCCCGGATCCTTATACGCGACTGGTTGAACTTGACTTGTGCTTCAGCCCTTTCATCTACAACCCTGTGACATTGGACGTACCCTGGCCTACTCTGACAACCTAGATCTTCTTCAAACCAACCCGGATAGAAAGGGGTATAACCGGCGTGATACATGTCCGGTTCGATGGTGTCTTTCTCGAGTATAACCTTGTAGTGCCATAGGTGCTGATCTTGGAACTTGTGAGGACTGTCATAATTTTGAAACTCGGCTCGAAAATGGCTCATCTTCTCGACCGTAGGGATGACATGTTTCCTTCATTCATGCCTCATAACTATAAGAGGGACGTAAGGGTATGTCCCCCTTAGACCAGCTAATACCAGAAATGATGCATCTCGGGATCGAATGATGAACTCATCTATTGGAAACGATTCGAACATCCACTGAACCTGTTCTTCAGTCAGCTTATCAAAGAGCTCAACCCATCCTTCGGCATTCTCAGGTTGAGGGAACATGTCAGGGATATAGTTCATTCACTTTGGGTGATGGAAAGCGATGTAGTCATCCCAAATTCGAAGGTGGATGTCCTGTCGATATTCCCCTTTTTGGAGATGTTCTACAAGCCAGAGTTGGAGTAACAGATTGCAACCTTCGAAATTCTTTGCTCCTTGTTGACATTTTTCTAAAGCCCGGTACATATCTGCAACGATCATGGGCATAATGCTAAAATATTGCCCATTTAACCCTTCCATTACGGTCTTAGTTACCATGGCTAGCCTGGTATGGATCCTTTCTTTCTTCATCGGGAACACGATGAATCCCAAAAAGCAGGCCATAAACACGAATACTCGGCGATGGACGTGTCTGAGAGAGGTGATAGCAAACTCGTCATGGTAGCCATACCGTTCCTACAGGTAATCAAAAGAAATGTACGAATCCTCCAGACATACCAATTTCGCGTCCTTTTTCTTACCCATAATCTTGAGGAAACTTCTTCCTGTGCGGTTCTCAGGCATCAGCAACCCCGGAGTTTCCCATACTAGGTTATCCAACCCTCCTATCTCTTCTATTAATGGTGGCATTTCGATGTTCCCAAAGCGGAGCACAGATCTTTCGCGATCCTAGAACAGGGTAGCAGCCTCTACTATCATTTTGTTATGCTGAATTTCCAGAAGAGATGGTAGATTACCCAAGTGTTTCCTGACGATAGATTTGTTGCTAGAGAGTAGATCCTCCCACCAACTCAGTAATTTTTGGTGGATGTTGGAGACCATGCCGAATCAAGGGACTTCGTGCCTCATTTTTCTGCAAAACAAATAGGTTAGGCCCTTACCCGCACCGGGATCGACTATTTAACGTCAATAATTAGCAGGAAGCATTTAGTTCTCCAAATAAATGAACAGCACGTGAGGGCGTCTATTTGGGTTCAGGGAAACCCGGTGGATTTTTGGATAAGGCTATCTTAAAAGCTACCGTGCGGACAACACTTTAGATTTGACTAGGTTTGACCATGATGCATGCAACCGTTTGACATAGTAAGGTTTCTATGGGGTTTTAGTCTGGTACCCTTGAGCGGACAACTCAAATGGGAAAGGCACAGAACCGTCGACCGCACCGCTGATCGACTGGTTTTACCGCTAATAAGCCTTTCCGAATTTAGGGGGTGATAATATATGAAGGGCGCAACCACTCATAAAGCGTTGCTATAGTATTTTGTTTGGCACGAGTTGAGTATGAATGTTGAGCATGATTTATGCAATAAATATTAAAATATGTTGTCACGTATTTTGCACGTTAAAGAAAGCGGTAAAAAAACGGTTATAATGATTTAAAGCAGTTACAAAAAGGAAACAAAGAGACATGTCAGTTACATTTGGAAATAAATACTCGAAGTAAGCAATTAATTACATGCAACGGGAATGGGAAAAGGGTGCAAGTGTTTAAAATAAAGGAATAAATTCACAAAACAATTCGAAATGGTAAAAGCCTATAATCCCCAGCAGAGTCGCCATGCTGTCGCCCTCCCTTCTTCCTTGTACAGATCGGGTTTGTGACATTGGTTGGGACAACTCATTACTTTGAGAATGGGGGTTTGCACACTTTGAAGAGCCGCCACCTAACGATTTTAACGATGTGTTAGGGAACCTAAGGGGTTCAATTATAACTACGTTGCTAGCCAGACTTGGGTAAGGGGTTGAAATTATCCTAAGGGGAAGGTGTTAGGCACCCCTCAGGATCCACACGTGTGGTTCCCGGCTGAATGATTTCGTGAATTTGTACATATAGCAAATAAAAAGTAAATACTCAAATAAGAGGGGTTTAAGTCTTAAACATGCAGATGCTTGAAAATATAGCAAAGGAGGTTAGACAGTGGAAAAAGATTACGAGTTAAGAATATAAAAGGTGTCCTAGGTTTATAATAATATGGATCACATCAATGCAATACCCGGTAATCACTCCTCGAAGAGGGGCTACACGTGGTATTAGCACATCGGTCATCATATCCATATTCTACCCTTTCCCACCCTGCGAAGGTGATTAAAGCGCGTGTTTGTCACGAAACATATTGCGCGCTATTATCCGTCCCATCCTATCAGTCCTAAAGGAAGTTAGGGACTACTATTCCTAGAGAGTGAGTACTAGGCTGAGCCCCTAGGTTTAAAGGGAAAAATTCTAAAAGACAAACAAAACAATTAGGACTCAAATACAAGGAAACATATAGAGGCAGATATGAGCTCCCCGAATTATACACATAAATAGAAAGACTAAAACACAAGTGAAGTCTTTAGCTTCAGGACCTAAAGCATGATGTCTAGGCAAGAATACAGTAATGAGGCAGTGTTTTTACTGAGTTTTAGAGAAAAGGATCTCTACCAGATTCAAACAATCGATCCTGATCTATTATTAACAAAACAACACACAAAAAGAACGTAGATATCCGGTTTTAATAATTTTAATCCCTAAGACTTTCCTAGGCGTATTAAACCGCTCTAGTTACATTGTTTTAGCTTTTTCAGAAAATAGTAGTTAGACAATGATGAGTCTGTTTTTTAACCAAGATAAAGGGGGTGAGTATTTAAACGAGTATGAATGTAGGTCCTACAAAACATGATATCTAAATGCAAGCATGGTGTTGAGTATGCAAACCTATACATGTTGTTCTAGATGCATGAGAGCTTTCATAATCGGAATCTATTTTTAGCGAGATTCATTAACATATTTTGACTAAAAACAAAATCTACGGAGTCGTAATTCCTTGTTAACTTATTGAATCCTAATACATGATTTCTAGGCGTTCGTAGCAGCTATTTATTTAAACACATGATTTTGGCATAGATAACATGAGCATGCTGAGAATGAAATCCTAAGGGGACATGATTTCTAATGCAAGATTTGACAATAATTAGTTATTTAGCCTAAAAGGGGATTTCTAGACGAAACAATTGCGAGAATGCTGAAACAGTAATATTATGATAGCCATTTTTCTGTTGTTATCCAACTATAAACATGATTTCTAAGTGGATATAAGTATGATGAGATGTTGACATGAAGGGACCTAAGTATCATGATATCTAATGCATGTACGACTGGTATTCCTAAGAATGGTGGCTATTGCACATATATGAAAGCAAACTATAAGCATGGTTTCTACTCGTATCTATACTAAGCATACACACCCCACCCATTTCACTATCCATCCCCAGAATTGTTTTTTAACATTTAATTATTACACACCAGCGTTGCACAAATTTAATAAGTAAGTAAGGAAATTAAGAAATTACACTATAGGGAGCCTAACAATAGACCCAAATCCTCAGATCCAACAATTCCATATGCCATGAATTTCTATAACCCAGGTGTGTCAGAGTTCCTAAGGACCTCAGAGGATCCCAGGCATTGCTCGCATCGAGGTACCCTAGTCAGGAATGAGTAAGTGTAGTGTAGGAATGCCAGCCTTGTGTTTAAGAGTTCAACGGGTACTCAAATGGTCCCCAAGGTAGTGCTCACACGAAGAGGGCTGAACTTAGAAACTAGGAGTGGTGAGATGTGCTCATAGTTTTAAAAAGAATTGAGTTGGAAATGGTTTTCAGAAATAAATGTTTTGAAATAAGCCTTGAATAACAGCATGAGAGTTTGCTCTTATGAAAAACCAGTTTGAGGAGGAAAAGAAACAGGACAATCAGCAACTCACAAACACACAGAGTTTAGGAAACAAACACAGTCAGGGATAGGGGAACCGGGGGCAAATAAGTCACATAGTGGAAGCAGATTTACACACAAGTAGACCTTAGAGTAGTATTACAGGACCTAAACAATCATAGCATAGTTCATCACAGAGTATTCGTGCTAGGATCCCAAATAGCATCAAATTGAGGGGTATAGCAACGAAGTATCAAGAATGCATGCTTATAGTGTCAGGATTCAGGGGTAAGGCAGCCTCATAGTGAAACGGATGAGAAAGCAATAGACATGCTGAAATCAAGGGAAAGAGAGACCATATGGACATAGTAGATAGGCTAAATGCAAGGCAAGCATCAGAACCACAAATAGAAGCATAAGAGGAACAAAAGGAATCGTAATACAAATAGAAACATATTGTTTTGGGTGCTATAAACATAAACTAGAAAAACATACAAGTTTTGAATGAAAGACTGAATGTAGAATGAAGAGCAGTAATGTGAAGAACATCAGAGTAGTAGTGTGTATATGCAACAGAACAAGAGAGCAGTAGAGCAATAACACAATAGAATCACCCATTCTTGGCTTCTAGTCGACTGAGTTACAAGTAAACAACAAGAGAAGCAAGAGAGTGTATGCGTGTGTGCAGGAGAGAGCTTAGAACAACATGTGTGCTCCTTTTATTGAAAGACTAGAAGTATTTATAGCTTAAAACAAGTAGAAGAATAAGGTAAGAAGTACACAGTTATGGAACTAATACCAATCAAAATCAATCTATGTCCGGACTCCCTTTAATTAGGGAGTCATGACTCAAATAGATACAAGTTGTATCATGAAAGGGAGCAATTACAGGAGTAACTTTACCATAATTAAACCATGTGGCATGTAATAAGGGCTGAATACAAAATGCTCCGAGTAAGGAAAGTATATGTCAAATATTTCAAAACATATTTAGGTACATAAATATGGTATAATACAATTTGATTATGAAAATAAATCACAGGAATCACGTATAGGACTAAAATCACAAGGAAATCAGTCTTAATTAAGGAGAGAATCACCCATGTAAGGAGGTAATTCAAAATAAGTAAAAAGTTATAAGGAAAACACATATGAGTTACGATTTTGAGAAAAGATATCACAACCTGGAGGGAGATCAATAGAACTAGTAGGAAATACCATGTAAGGGCTAATACAACAAGTAATCGAGTCTGTTAAGCAATAAATAGCAGATAATCAGAGAAAACATTAGGCAAGCAGTAGAGAACAGTAGAAGATTGAAAACCCTAGGTAAAGCAAGAATCATACAGGTTCATAGACGAACGGTGATGTTAGACATAATAGAAACACAGAGATAGTAAGCCTTAATAATAAGAACATGATAGAAATCATAGAGAAGCTTAACATCTACGAGAGATAAGAGTTCAAACAACATATCAGTCACAGATAGATTCAGAGTTTAGGGAAAACTTAGGGTTTTTAGTAAAGCAAGTTAAAGATAATAGAATCTTTGAATAAACCATTGAAAGATAGAAATACACATAGAATCACATAAAAACAGAAGAAAGAAATCGTTTCTTAAAAAATGGGGATTAAACCCTAATTTTTGAAATGAAAGATTGCCTAAAGGTGAAGGTTTTTTCAGAAAAAACATGTAAAGAAGCTTCGTAATATCGTAGACCTAAAGCAGATTTAGAGGAAATCGAAACACACAGGGTTAGGGTTTTGTGGAACCCAAAGAAGTAGGAAAAACCTCAAAGATGTTGTCGTCTTAAGCCGGAAAAGTTGTAATTTTTACTCAGACGGCCGGGGAAGGCCGGAAAGTGGCATGGGACCATGGGAGGTGAGTGAACCGCTCCAGGTTGTCCTGAGGGCTTCAGGGTATCACTGGACTGATGCAGGGTGGGCAAATAACCATGAGACGATGAGGAGCCATGGTTTCCGGTTAGAGAATCAGCCGGAGAAGGTGAACGGACTCCATCGGAGGGGAGAAGCCAAGGGAGGCTTCTGTAGAGAACCAGAGAGTAACAGAGAGAGATAGAGAGAGAATGAGTGTTGTGAGAATCAGGGGTCGGAGGTGGTAGTGGTTGAGTTTAATTATGGTAACACTGATCTAGACCGTTGATCTCATTTGATCAACGGTTCAGATCAGGTGTGGGGTTGGGCCGTATTGGTTAGGTATTGAAGGGTCTGGTGGGTTAGGTTTAAAAACCGGTTATAATTTAAATAAAATGTGGCTAAATGTTAAATATCAAATTAAATAAGATAAATTAATTAATAAATTAGCTAGTAATAGTGTAAACATGAAATTGAGACCAAATAAATTAAATTAAGGCGATTGAATAATTTAAAAAAAATATAAATGATCATTCGTTGATTTTAAAATGGTATAAATGTACATTTATGCTATAATCGCAAAAACTGTTGAAATTAACTAAATAATGCCAATACTGGCTAATTTTTGAAATAATAAAATTCTAAGGGAATTAAATAGGATATAAATAACATATTGAGCAAGAAAATGATTTTACATAACATCATTTGTGAATAATATGGAATATAAAGTGTTAAATAAACAGAAGTTTGACAAAAATACGAAAAATTGTGGGAAAATACCATTTACTGTAAATAGTGATTTTCAAAGTATATAATCAAGTTTGAAATTAGTTTGAGGAAAAATTGGGTATCAACAACCGCAAGGTAATTTTGCCGCGTCCGCAGGATCCTCCGAGTCACCTTCTATTCTAGTTAGATAGAGACATCATATGTATTTCCTTTTCGTTGTATAGTACTATTTTGGGATAGAACTTGTGACTACATGTGACATTTTGGGTTTTGGGAGTTGTATTTGTACATGCCGAGTGGCGATATTTCATTAGTAGATTTACTTTATTCCCTCTTAATTTTATTGTTTGTATTTAATATCTTTCCGCAATTAGGCTTACCTAGTCGTAGAGACTAGGTGCTATCACGATGCCTTTCGGAGGGTAATCGGAGCATGACAGCTGCAAGGACAACTCACGTGCCATATATAATAGCCGCACGAACAATTTACCTGCCAAGATAAATCTGATCTGCACGACCACTCCCGTGCTATCAACCCAGTCCATATCACACACAAAGCGTATACAAAAATACATGTAGTGAACAATGGATATCAAATTGCATACTTAATAACTGATATAAGTGACATGCTAAGGTGTAGGAATGTTCAAAGTGTACTACCATGATCCAAGGGTAATCAGATCGTGACAGCCACAGTCAGAGAGCGGGTTTTCCACTTTATTAAGGGACTTTATCCTAGTATTCAGACCAGCATGGCCAGAGAGTTGGAGATGTATATCACTTACCGGCAGGCACTGAGTATTGCCAGGAGAGTAGAGGGCATGTTTGCCCAGGACATAGAGGAGAGGGAGGCCAAGAGGTCTCGAGAGATTGGCCATTTTTCAGGAGCTCGTGCACCAGCAGCACGTCACGGTAGTGGCTTTGTGGGTCGCCCTCTTCATTCAGCCCTTCCAGCATCTAGCGGTATTATAGCTCCTCCTAGACCTCGGCAGTTCTATTATGCACTGCCAGTATCGAGTATGCCTCCAGTTCGAGGTGCTGTTTTCGGCCAGCCCAGCAGGCGAGATCCTATTCAGTCTCAGCCGCAGCGTCCTCCGAGGGATTTTTTTTGAGTGTGGTGACACTCGTCACTTGATTGGAGATTTCCCCAGGTCTAGGAGAGGTGCACCTCCACAGTCTTATCAGCCTCCACGTGCTCCGCCGGGTCCTTCGACTATTCTTCTAGCCCCAGCTCCCACTCGACCTCCTCAGCCAGCTCGAGGTGGGGGTCGGGGAGGTAGAGGTCGCCCTAGAGGGGGAGGCCGGTCCAGATACTATACCTTTCCATCCTGTTATAAGGTTGTTGCTTCAGACTCAGTCATCACAGGTATTGTCCCTTCTACCATAGGGATGCATCAGTACTATTTGATCGAGGCTCTACTATTCATATGTGTCCTCTTATTTTTCTCCACCTTTGGGTATATCTCGGGATTCTTTGAGTTCCCCTATATATGTATCTACTCTTGTGGGGGACTCTCTTGTTGTGGACCGCGTATATCGGTCGTGTTTGATTTCTCTTAGTGGTTTTGAGACCAGGGCTGATTTATTATTACTCAGCATGGTAGATTTCGATGTTATATTGGGCATGGACTGGTTGTCGCCCCATTATGCTATTCTTGATTGTCACACTAATACCATGACGCTAGCTATGCCAGGCTTTCCAAGATTAGAGTGGAGAGGTACCTTAGAGTATACTCCCCGCAGGGTCATTTCATTTCGTAAGGCGCATCGGATGGTTGAGAAGGGGTGTAATGCGTACTTTGCCTATGCGAGAGATGTTAGTGTTGATACTCCTCCAGTTGAGTCAGTTCTTGTAGTAAGGGAGTTTCCTGATGTGTTTCCAGCTGATCTTCCAGTTATGTCGCCCGACAGAGTTATTGACTTAGACATTGATTTGTTGCCGGGCAGTCAACCCATTTCTATCCTTACTTATCGTATGGATCCACCTAAGTTGAAGTAATTTATGGAGCAGTTACATAAGTTTCTTGATAAGGGTTTCATCAGACCCTGTGTATTACCTTGGGGTGCTTCAGTATTATTTGTGAAGAAAAATGATGATTCTATGCGTATGTGCATTGATTATCGGTGCATTGCCCAATATGGATGGGCTTCGGGAGTTGATTATGGAGGAGGCCCATAGCTCGCGATATTCAATTCATCTGGGTACCGCGAAAATGTACAAGGATATGAGAAAACTCTATTGGTGGCGAAGGAAGAAGAAGGATATACTGGAGTTTGTGGCCAAGTGTCTCAACTGTTAGCAAGTCAAATATGATCATCGGAAACCGGGAGGGTTAATTTAGCAAATTGAGCTTCCAGAGTGGAAGTGGGAGTGGATCACAATGGACTTCGTGGTTGGACTTCCTCGGACTTCGAAGAAATTCGATGCTATTTGGGTGATTGTGGATCGGCTGACTAAGTCAGCCCATTTCATTCATGTGTTGACTACATACTCCTCCGAGAGGTTGGCAGAGATTTATATCAGGCAGATTGTTCGCCTCCACGGTATTCCAGTATTTATAATTTCAGACAGAGGTACACAGTTCACTTGACGGTTCTGTAGAGCCGTTCAGCAGAATCTAGGCACCAGGGTAGAGTTGAGTACAACCTTTCATCCTCAGACGGGCGAGCATTCTGAGCGCACGATTCAGATTCTTGAGGATATGCTCCGTGCCTGTGTGATGGATTTTGGAGGGTCATGGGACCGATACTTGCCACTTGCATAGTTTGCTTATTATAACAGCTACCAGTCCAGCATTCAAATGGAGCCGTATGAGGCTTTGTATGGTAGACGGTCCCGGTCCATAGTAGGATGGTTTGATTCCGGCGAGGCCTGATTGTTGGGTATAGATTTGGTCCAGGACGCCCTGGACAAGGTGAAGTTGATTCAGGAGAGACTTCGCGCAACTCAATCTAGGAAGATGAGTTATGCATACCGGAAGGTTCGTGATTTGGCATTTATGGCTGGTGATCGGGTTATGCTTCGGGTATCGCCTATGAAGGGCGTTATGAGGTTCGGGAAGAAATCAAGTTGAGTCCGATATTTATTGTCCCTTTTGAGGTGTTACAATGTGTTGGGGAGGTTCCTTATGAGCAAGCCTTGCCTCCCAACCTGGAAGGGGTTCATCCGGTATTCCACGTCTCCATGCTTCGGAAGTATCACGATGACCCGACTCATGTTTTGGATTTCAGTTCAGTCCAGTTGGACAAGGATTTACCGTATGCTGAGGAGCCAGTAGCTATATTGGATAGACAGGTCAGAAAGCTTAGGTCAAAGGATATTGCGTCAGTGAAGGTTCAGTGGAGGGGTGAGCCGATTGAGGAGGCGACTTGGTAGACCGATAAAGGATATGCATAGTTAGTACCCTCATCTTTTCACTGCTTTAGGTATTTCTCTATACTCGTTTGAGGACGAACGGTATTATTAAGAGGGGGAGAATGTGACGACCCGGTAGGTCGTATTAAGATTTAGGGACCCCAAACCCCTAATAACTTCTTTCCCCATGTCTACTTCGGCTTTTGGGACTTGTTCGAACGTTGAGCGGTGAAATTCAGAGAGTTTTTGGACACATAGTCCTTATATGTGAGTTTAAGCCTTGGAAATCAGACCGTAGTTGGAACTGTGGGAAGACGAGCCCGGAATGGGATTTCGTTGACTTCGTTAGCCCCGTTGGATGATTTTGGATTTAGGAGCGTGTACGGAATGTGCTTTCGAGGTCTGTAGTAGATTTAGGCTTGAATTGGCGAAAGTTAGATTTCGACGATTTCGACCGAAAGGTGGAATTTCAATATCGGGCTCGGAATGAAATTCCGAGAGTGGTTGTAGGTTTTTTGTATCATTTGTGTCCTGTGTGTAAAATTTGAGGTCATTCAGCCTAGCTTTGATGTGTTTCGACATCGGTCGTACATTTTTGAAATTTCATAAGTTGTTAGGCTTGAATCCATGTATAATTGGTGATTTTCATGTTATGTAATGTGTTTTGGGGGTTCGACTAAGTTTGGATAAGGTATTAGGACTGGTTGATAAGTTTTGTTGAGGTCCAGGGGGACTCGGGATGATTCAGATGCTCCACGGGTTATTTTTGAACTTCGAGAAATAGCTGAACCATTTCTGGTTCAGGTGTCTCGCACCTGCGATGGGCTTTCCACAAGTGCGGACACGCAGGTGCGTTTGAGATTCTGCAGGTGCAGAGCCGCATATGCGGCTAGTTGACCGCAGGTGCGGCCCCAAACCTTTTAGTGGGTTTTCGCACCAGCGATGGATTTTCCGCAGGTGCGGAATCGCAAGTGCGGTCCAAGGGGCGCAGGTGCGGAAATTGCTAGGCACTTATATCAGATTCGAGAGATTGAATTTCATAACGTCTAAACATTATTTGGAGCTCGGTGTAGGCCATTTGGAGTGAGTTTTGAGGGAAATCTTCATAGGTAACAATTCCTAACCATACTTCCTTTGTATATCATTAACCTATGGCCATTTCTTCCATGCAATTAAGGGCTTTAGGTGAAAAATCATGCAAATAGGAAGAAGTTTCCGTAATTAGAAAATCCGAGAATTTAATAGTATTTTGTCATCGGTTTTTGATGATTCTTGTTTGAGTGAGTTCGTGAGTGAATGGGTGTTCTAAATTTGTAACTTTCACTCGATTCCGGGACTCGGCCCGGGGGACTTTTTGGGCGATTTTCTTAAACTCGTGTATTAGCCTCGAACTTATTAGCGATTTTGATTCCTTAATGTGATATTTAGATTATGCAATCTCATTGAATATATTTCAGCCATTCGGAATTGGATTCTCGTGGCAAGAGTGTGGTTTCCAGTTGAGTAGTGCAGTCGAGACCTAGGTACCAGCGCTCAGTTTCGTGGCTAAGGGTCCTAGCATCAGCTTTTTAGGAGACCGAAATGTAATTTTGTTGCGTCCGCAGAGTCCTTCGAGCCACCTTCCACTCCAGATTTAGATAGATTTTCTTTCTCATGTAGATTCCCTCTCGTTGTATAGAGCTATTTTGGGACAGAGCTTGTGACTAAAGTGATATTCCGGGTTTTGGGATAAGTTGTATTTTGTACGCGCCAAGATGCGATGTTTCATTGTAGACTCACTTACTTCACCTTTATTTTATTGCTTCTATTAAATATGCATTTTCCGCAATTAGGCTTACCTAGTCGTGAATACTAGGTGCTGTCACGATTCCTTTTGGTGGGTAAATCAGGTCGTGACAGTTACAACTTTCACATAACAAGATAGCACAATTTACTCAATTGCAAAGGGGTGGTTTCCCTCACACAAAGTTAACCGAGATACTTACATGAATTCGGCCAAATCAATACTCTAATTAGCTTTTCCTTTACAAATTCACCTCCGCTAGACTCAATCTAGCCAAAGACGACTTAAATACATGAAACAATGCAAGAGCAAACAACTTTAATTAACAAAGCTAAGATCTTTATACAATTCGTAAAAAGTTAACAAAAGTCAACCCCCCGGATCTGCACCTCAGAACCCGATAAAATTTAAAAAACCCCAACACTCATTTCGATACGAGTTCAACCATACCAAAATTATCAAATTTCGATACCAATTCATCCTTCAAATCATCATTTTACATTTAAAAAAAATTTACAATTTCCCCCAACTTTTTCTTTAGATTCTCATGAATTTTAATGTTAAATAAAAGGTATAATCACAAATTATAATTGAATTTGGTTAGAGGCACTTACCTAATGATTTGATACGAAATCCTCTCTCAAAATCTCCCGTTATCAGACCTAGGGTTCAAAATATTATAAAATGAAGAAAAAACCCGAATTACACAGTTGAAAACAAGCTGCAGATGTCTCATTTGTGATTCAGGATTCGGAATTGCGAACCTTCGAAAAAGCAAAGAAGAACATGGCTAGAAAAAGGTCGCATTTGCGACAAAAAGTTTGCAATTGCGATGGAGATGTTCGCAATTGCGACCCCAACAGAAATCAACAGTCTCCCCGACACGGAAATGATCATAACTCCCTCATACGATGTCCAAATTCGATGATTGTTTTTTCTATGGCTCCGAAATAAGGATAAGGATCTAATGGTTTAGTAAAATCTGGATTTGTAGCTCATTTGGTCAATGTTGTACCATTTATTCTTGAAGAACCGATGACGAAGCATCAAAAACAAGTGCAACACAACCTAAACCTATCCGAAACTCCCAAAGCAACTCGAGACCTTGTCCGAATATACCAACAAGTCTCGTAACAGAACACAAACTCGCTCGCACAATAGAAACACTAAAATAACCTCTAGAATCATGAATCAGATTCAAAAAGACTTGAAAATTACAATGAACTTCATGAACTTCTAGAATCGCAACTAAGCGCCCGAACCATATCAAATCAACTCCAAATGATACCAAATTTTGCAGGCAAGTTCCAAATGACGAAGCGGACCTATTCCAAGTTCTGACACCACAATCCGGACTTGATAGCCTTAAAGTCAAACTATGGTCAAACCTAGGAAAAGTCTAGACCTTTAAATTGCAACCTTCCGCAAATGATGCTGAAACCTTTTAGAAACATCCAAATAAAATTACAGGCATACAGACAAGTCCAAAATCACCGTCCGAACCTATCGGAATCGTCAAAACATCGATCCGAGGTCGAATACTCAAAATTCACACCCAATTCCTTCATTTTCGAGCGTCTCAAATGAGAGTCACTCCTGAAAATCCTTTCCGAACCTCTCAAAAACCCAAACCGACAATGCATGCAAGTCATAATACGCTTTATGAAGCACTCATAACGTCAAAATGCCGAGCCAAATGCAATTTCTCAAAACGACTAGTCGGATTGTTACAAGTGAAGACCATCAATATTGGTTTAGATGCTAAGTTCGTTACAATGGAGCTACATGTGCTGGTATACAAACACATTCTAAGACTAAGACGAGGTTTATGGGATAAGTTATCCATGCGGGGAAAACAAACCTTCTTATCATTCTATGTTAATTTGTGTGGTATTACAATAAGGTGACCTGAGCAAGTAAGTGTTACATCCCGCATTTTCGTATGTTAAATTTTCGTCGTAAGTTAATCGATGTATGTTTGAAAGTAATATTATTTTAAGATTATAAACATTATGTTATTTTAAACAAGTGATAAGTAAATCTGTGACTTGAGAGGGTACGCGAATCAAAGAAAATGGGTTTCGTCAAAGTTAGGCATTTTGGGATAAAATACGGTCTCAGCTATAATACTCGGTATTTATGGACTAGTGTCATACAAGGTACCACACTGCCATGATAGTAAGGTGTAAAAAGTATGTTAAAAGTGATTAGTATTTTAAGTAAATTGAGATAATTTTTAATTATGTGAATAATTGGGTAATTAACATTTTTTTGTGGGAGACTAGTTTATTAATTAGAAATTTGTTGATAAATATTTTATTGAGATTTGTGGATAGTTATAGAGGGGTAACATCCACATGGGATGTTAGAAATTTTGCAGCAAATGCCTTAGGTAAATATGTCTCCTAAGTTCACTTAATAAGGTGGAACATTTAGGTGGGTTATGTGGCTTAGTCAATCCGAAAGAAGTGGGGCCCACAAACTATGATCTTAAAATCTTTACAAAGAGATATGAATCCTACGATATGATCCTACAATATGAAACGAGTTAGATTGGTGGGATTCTCAAATGTGATTTCATATGAATCCTTTACAAAGTGAGTTAGATTGCCAACGTGATTTTGCTTCAACAAAATTTCATATGAAGTTATAATGCGTAATAGTAACGGGATTTGCAATTCTAGGAGAGATTGGTTCAATCTTTAACAAGAATATCATACGAATTTTTCCCTATTTTGATCTTGTAGTTATCTGTTCGTCACAATTGACGTGTGTTAGAGGGATTGTCAAGAGAATCAGGTCAGGTATGTTAAGGCTATCCCTTATTTCCGTTTGGCATAATCCATATGATACCAACAAAATGAGCGAATGCAGAATTATTATAAATCACTATATTCATGGAAATACTAGAGGTGCCTACGTTCTTGATTCCCTATGTGTCCTATTATTTTATCATATGTTCATGGGTCTCAGAAAATACGTAAGTTGATAAAGTTTATTTTATGATATTAATCAAAAGCATAATGGTCTTATGACATTCCGAAAATTTTTATTGATGTACTTCTCATGCATTGCATTCATTTATACATGTACATTGGCCCATGATAAAATGGTGTTATATACTTGTATATATGTACATATATGTATATGGGATATGGGAAAATGTTACTATTTTATATACGCACCACCACCTGATCGGCTGGTATACGTTGATGATTTGCCCACAGTGGCCGAGATGATATGATAGAATGCCCCCAGAGGTTTGATGAGTTTATTAAGGCATATACCTATGCATGGTATGGAATTTATATGCATATGCATAACATTATAAGTATTAAATAATTTATTGAGCTATTCAGACTTATATGTCGAGTCTTTTAGTTCATGTTTCTCTCATGTCTATTATTTACTAATTTTTAATTCCTTACATACTCAGTACATTATTTGTACTGACAACCCTTTTGCTTGGGGACGCTGCATTTCATGCCTGTAGATACCGACAGACAGGTCGAGAGTCCTCAAAGTAGGCTATCAACTTAGCGGAAGATGTTGGTGCGCTCTATTTTCTCTGGAGTTGCTTATTTGGTCAGTATGATTTGGACGAGTATTGTTTAGGATGGTGTGGCCCTGCCCCGACCTTTATGATACTTATGTACTCTAAGAGACCTGTAGACATATGTCATCTACGTAAAAGATTGTGTGGCCTTGTCGGCCTATGTTTAGTGTATGAGTGATCTTTTTGGTCTTATAGGCCCGTATGTCTTATGTATAAGTTGGTATTACGTGTTTTATTCTAGTTATCCCACGACAGACTTTCCGTATCATTTACCTATGATAGCATGATACGAAAAGATACTTTATGTGGGTACTCGATTGATTAAGTTACCGGGTGCCCGTCACGGCCCATCGGTTTGGGTCGTGACAAAAGTGGTATCAGAGCATATCTGTCCTAGGGAGTCTATAAGTCGTGTCTAGTAGAGTCTAGTTTATGGGTATGTTGTGCCCCACACTTATAAGCAGGAGGCTACAAGGCATTTAGGACTGTCACCTTTTCTTCTTACTATAGATCATGTGGAAAGCTCAGTTATAAGAATTCAAACTCTTATTTTATTTGTAATACAATGATACTTAAATGCAGAAAGACAATTGGTAAGAGATTGGATGTAGATGATGTCGGTGCGCTCCATTTGCTCTGCTTATTTAGTCAGTATGATTTGGCCATGTATTTTTTAGTATGGCGGGGCCATGTCCCGACCTTTATGATACTTATGTACTATTAGAGACTTGTAGACATATGTCATGTACGTAAAAGATTGTATGGCCTTGTCGACCTATGTTCAGTGTATGAGTAATCATTTTTCTTTATAGGCCCATATATCTTATATATAAGTTGGTATTACGTCTTTTATTCTAGTTATCCCACGACAGCCTATCAATCTCATTTACCTATGATAGCATGATACGAAAAGATACATTACATTGGTACTCGGTTAAGTAAGGTATGGGGTGCCCGTCGCGGCCCATCGGGTTGGGTCGTTGTAAAGACCCATAAAATTTCTTAACTAAAAACAATGCCCGAATAGGTCTCCATGTTGTTATTATTGTTGAAATTCTTAAAGCGACCCTTTTTGAAGTAAAAATCACCCCGAGACTTAAAAGATGAAATTTTCCAGAATTGCGCGGATTTGTGGTCCACTATGTGATCGCAGAATATGTAGACAGACCGCATAGTGGTCGCATACCTGGACAGCCTGCTGTCCAATTTTAGGACAACTATGCGGCCCGTAATGCGATCACATTTCATGAATGCAGGCCCCATAGATGTCGCGTCCCTGCACCTTCATTTTTGCAGAG
Organism: Nicotiana paniculata; assembly: GCA_005239505.1. NCBI lineage: Eukaryota > Viridiplantae > Streptophyta > Magnoliopsida > Solanales > Solanaceae > Nicotiana > Nicotiana paniculata. The sequence continues at coordinate 74,573 of ML345937.1, forward strand.
GAGGTTATGCGATCGCATAACATGTATGCGGACCGCATAGTGGTCGCATACCTGGGCAGTCCTGTTCTCATTTTGGCCCATTTTAGGGCCATTTATGCGGCAGGAATGCGGACCGCATACCAAGAATGAGATCGTATTCCTGACCGCATTTCCTGCTTCGGGGCTTTTAATTTATAATTTTTATATACGACCCCAACCTAAAAGCACTTTCCCCCTTTCATTTTAACGGGTGTCCGAACAAAATAGAGAGACGGGAGAGTGAGTTTAGTGAGAGAAAGTCTTCTTCTTCATCAAATTGGTTCATCATCTCTACTTAGGCCCGGAAGTTATCTAGTAATCTTCATCTTCTTCACCATAAGAGGTAAGTCTTCACCCAATTTTCCCAACTTCTCATATTTTAGTTAGAATAGAACACACATAGGTTGGTTCTTGAAGAGGAAAGTTAAGACCTTGCATGCATGTGAATAATCTACTATAATCTATCAAAGGGAAGTAGGCTAGGGCAACCTTTCATTAAAAAGGGGGCTAGTTAATCTAAAGGACAATATAGTATTTGATAAAATGCCCAAAATGAGATCAAGGTTCCTAACTCTAAGTTTAAATGTGTCACATTGTAAATTAGATTGAAGGCGTTAGAAGGTGCTGTGATTTGGGATAGAAATTAAAGGGAAACTCCAACTCGAGGTATGTATGGCTAACTTTAATCTTTGTAGAGTCACCTTGATTGTGTCCGAGCATTTGATATGAGGTCCTTGCTTATGCATATGTGAAATGATAGTTCTAAGGTGTTGAGGCGTAAGATTTTGTTCTCTCATTGTCTTAGTTGATTTTCATGCCACCATGATATGTGAGATTCTGAAAGGTGATTCTTTGTGATTACTCTATTATGTGCAAAACTCGTTAAATGCTTGAACATATTGGGATGAAAGGATGTGCTACTCAATGAAAGAAATGATAACGAACCCAATTGTTGAATTTATCTAAGTGCTAAAGGGTGTGTAGTAAATGATTGGAAGGAATTGTAGATTGATTTAATTGGGCTAAATGACTGTGGCAATACCGTATGTTACTCATTGTTTGGTAAGGATTATTGTGTCCTTGATTCCTATTGGTTATTGTATATAAGTGCTAAAGGGTGTGTAGTAAATGCATCGTCCGCTCGGTCTCCCAGGTGGCATCCTCCACCGGCTTCCCTCTCCACTAAACCTTCACTGAAACTATATCCTTAGACCTCAGCTTCATGGCCTGTCGACCCAAAATACCCAGTGGCTCTACCTCATATGACATATCACCCTCGAGCTGAACTGTGCTGAAGTCCAAAACATGGGAAGGGTCCCCAACATACTTTCGGATAATCGAAACATGGAATACTAGATGAACACTCGATAAACTAGGAGGCATAGCAAGACTATAAGCCACCTCCCCAATCCTCTGAAGCACCTCAAATGGCTCAATAAACCTGGGACTCAGCTTCCCTCTCTTCCCGAATCTCATAACACCCTTCATGGGAGACACCTTCAACAAGACCTTATCCCCAACCATGAAGGACACATCTCGGACCTTCCGATCCGCATAACTCTTCTGCCTAGACTGCGCCCAATAGCCTAGCCTCGCCCGACTCAAACCAACCAACCTGAGATCTGCACCTCCTACCATATAAAGCCTCATACGGGGCTATCTGGATACTCGACTGATAGTTGTTATTATATACAAATTCCGCTAGTGGACGAAACTGATCCCACGAACCACCAAAGTCAATCACACAAGCACGCAACATATCCTCCAAAATATGAATGGTACGCTCCGACTGCTCGTCGGTCTGAGGATGAAACGTTGTGCTCAACTCAACCTGAGTACCTAACTCTCTGTGCACGGCTCTCAAAAACTGAGATGTGAGCTGAGTACCTCTGTCAAAAATCATAGAAACTGGAACCCCATGCAATCGGACAATCTCCCAGATATAAATCTTAGCTAACCTCTCCGAAGAAAGCTACCGAACCAAGCCAAAACTCACACTTGGAAAATTTTGCAAAGAGCCTCTCCTCCCTCAACCTCTGTAACACAACTCTCAAATGCTGAGCATGCTCTTTCTGGGTACGAGAATAAACCAGGATGTCATAAATGAACACAATGACGAAGGAATAAAGATAAGGATGAAACACGTTGTTCATCAATTCCATGAATGCAGCTGGGGCATTGGTCAGCCAAAACGACATAACCAAAAACTCATAATGACTATATCTGGTCCTGAAAGCAGTCTTCGGAATATCAGAATCCCGAATCCTCAACTGATGATACCCAGATCTCAAATCAATCTTGGAAACCACTCTGGCTCCCTAAAGCTGGTCAAACAAATCATCAATGCGGGGAAAGGGATACCAGTTCTTCACTGTAACCCTATTCAACTGCCGATAGTCGATACACATACGCATGGACCCATCCTTTTTCTTTACGAAAAACACCGGTGCACCCCAAGGTGACACACTAGGCCGAATGAACCCCTTATCAAGGAGCTCCTGAAGCTGCTCCTTCAACTCTTTTAGCTCTGCTGGTGCCATACGATATGGTGGAACAGGAATAGGCTGAATGCCTGGCACCAAGTCAATACCAAAATCAATATCCCTGTCAGGTGGAATGCTTGGCAAGTCTGCAGGAAACACATCCTAAAATTCACGGACCACAGGAACTGAGTCAATAGCAGGAGTATCACCACCGACATCCCTCACAAAGGCCAAATAAGATAAACACCCTTTCTCAACCATGCGTTGAGCCTTCATGTAAGAAATCACCCTGCTAGTCATATACTTAGAAAAACCTCTCCACATAACTCTCGGACACCCCGGCATAGCTAAGGTCATAGTCTTAGCCTGACAATCAAGAACAACATCGCACGGAGATAACCCATCGATGCCCAATATCACGTTAAAATCAACCATACTGAGTAATAGTAGGTCTACTTGGGTCTCCTGACCCTCAATAGATATCATGCATGACCGATACACGCAATACATAAAAACAGTATCGCCCATCGGAGTCCACACATGAGCAAAGGTGACTAGAGACTCACGGGGCACATCCAAAAAATCGGCAAAATATGAAGAAACATAGGAATATTTAGAACCAGGGTAAAATAAAGCCAAGCAAGCACGACAATAAACTTAAACAATACCTGCGATCACGGCATCTGAAGCCATAGCATCCGGCCTGGCTGGTAATGCATACATGCGAGCTTGACCTCCCCCTACTCGACCTACCCCTGTAGGGCGGCCTCTGGATGATTGACCACCGCCCCTGGCTGCCTGGGTGGGTGGTGAAGTGACTGGAGCTGATGTCGAGGGCTGGCCCCTATGTCAACAACCTGCTCGAATGAAGCACCCGATACTCTCTCCCGAGTCACAAATAATGGAAGCTGATAAGAAAGATCATATACAAACCTCCTTACCCTCTCCCTACCAGTAGGGATAACCTCAGAAGCATGACTAGCCAACTCGGAGACCCTCGTGTCGTATTGAGTAACTGATAACTCTCCCTGGCGTAGTTGCTCAAACTGCATGCGCTGCTCCTCTCTATGGGACTGAGGAACATATTTCTCCAAAAATATCGTGGAGAACTACTGCTAGGTGAGAGGTGTTGAACCAATTAGCCTACGCCTCTCGAACGACTCCCACCAAGTAAGGGCAGCACCCGCAAACTGGAATATAACAAATAAGACCCCCTTGGTATCCAAAATACCCGCGATACGGAGTATCCTCTGTCACCTATCTATAAATCTCTAGGCATACTTATCCTCCGAACCGTTGAAAGTCAGAGGCTGAAGTATGATTAATCTCTACAACCTGCGCTGCTCGTCCTCATGCATAACAGGGACCAATTAATCCTAAACCGGAGCAACTGGCTGAGCTAGGCCTACTTCCGGTGCCTGAATACCCTGTGCAGCCTACTCAGGTGCCTGAGCAGCTGGAGTTTGATTGCCTCCCCCGGCCTGAGCTGTGGTGGCAGAAGAAGACACGGCAACGGCCTGAGCCAAACTGGTGGATACTGAAAATATATGAGACAGCGTCTCCTGAAGGCCTGGAATAATCATAAGCACTGATGGTGCCTGAGCTTGTCCCGCTGGGACACCATCGGTGGGAAGCTGATCATGATCGATAGGGGGGTCTTGAGGCACTGCCCCGCTGCTGCGCGGGCATGCCCCTACCTCTACCACGGCCTCGACCGCAGCCTCGACCTCTCGCTTGTCTAGCCGGTGACTGGTCACTCTAATCGGTGTGGCGGGTCCTCACCATCTGTGAGAGAATGAAACAACGTAAGTTGAGATTTCAAGAATCAATAAATCAGCACGAAAGAGTTCAAGAAAGATATAAATGTTTCCTAAAAGTTTGGCAGCCTCTCAAAGATAAGTACACACATCCCCGTACTGATCTGGAAGAATCTACTAAACCTGCTCATGACCGTTGAGTCCAATGTAACCTAGGGCTCTGATACCAAACTTTCACGACCCCAAGTCCTAACCGGCTGTGATGGCGCCTATCGTGAAACTAGGCTAACCGACCATCGCATGTTCGCAATTTCTTTGGAATATACCGTTCAAGTTTCAAGCATTTCATAAAAATATACAGAAAATATCTTAATACAATATGCCAGTATGATACAATACTACTATCCCCAAAACATGTAGCCAACATGTCATGAGCATCTAGAGAAATAACCCAAAATACACTATTATAATACAAAACCTTCGAATCAAAGCTAAATACAACAAGAAGGGAAAACAAAGATGCTGTGAACACTGAACATCTACCTCTATATCCCACAAATCCGGCTCCGCAGCAGAATAAAGACCAATGTTCGCTATCTGCTCATGAATATGCACACAAAAGTGCCGAGAGTAATGTGAGTACGCCAACTCAGTAGTAATGAAAATAAATCAAGTCTAAGTTGCAAGGAAACACATAAAATCAATGATATCAAGTCACAATATACACATCCTTACTTTCCGATAGTATAACATAGATATACGAAATCATCATGCCTTAAAATCAACTTCATTAAAAGTCCTTTCAAGAATGCACATTTTTAACAACTTTAAAACAAAGGATTTGGTATGCAAATGAATGTAGTAAAAATCATAAGTAGCCCCTCAGGCAAAAACATGTTTCATAATCAGCCCCTCGGGCATACCTCACAGCCACTCAGCACCTCATAATCACTCAGCATCTCACAGTCACTCATGCCTCCCTATCACTCTTCACTCGGCACTCGGTGCGCTCACTGGGCGTGTGTACATACTCCGGAGGGGCTCCTTCCGCCCAAATGCTAATATCACTCAGCACCTCACCATCACTCTTGGCCCTCGGCAACACTCGGTGGAACCACTCAAAAGGCCACTCGGGCAAATCAGTAAAATAGGGTACTCGACCCAAAACATCATTTTTATGCACGTGTAGTGTAAATCAGGCTGACTTTCGAAAAACAGTATGCATACTGATTTTGAGTAAAATTATCAACAAATAATGAGGAAAACAACCATAAAAGGCCCTCAAAGGGTATAAACTAGATCGGTACGAGGCTCCAAACACAGCTTATATCCTAAATATTTCACAAATCTTTAGAAAATAATTTAACATAAGGTTTTGAGTAAATATGCAACTCATTAGTTGCCGCGGAGAGGACCTAGTCCCATCAGAAAATCAGTACGCGGCACATACTCTTTATCCGACATGTGCGCCTTTCTAAAAAAAATGGTGAGAAAATATATAGTCCGGGGTTCCATACCCTCAGGACAAGATTTATAACCATTACTTGCCTCTACCCGGCCGCGACACTAGTTCGCAATGCTCTTGCCCTTCGAATTGGCTCCCGATTGCTCCGAATCTGGCCAAACCCAGTTTAACATCATCAATATATAACCAAGGAACACAATCCAATCAAAAACTATCAAATTACACAAAAATCTCGAAATTCGGACAAACTGAAGCCCCGGGCCCATGCCTCGGAATTCGATAATTTTTTACATCACTAGAAACCTCGTCCTCCCACAATTCTAATCCTACCAAAATCATCAAAATCGGATCACAATTGCCTACCCAAAACCTCAAAAGAATTTTCAATTCTCCACCCCCTTTTCCCCAACCTTTTCCTACTCAAGTCCTTAAATTTTCAAGCCTAATCCGAACAAAATAGCATAGGAACGATGTTAGCAACCAAATAACTTACCTGTGCTGAAGAATCTTGAGTTTCCCTCTCCAAATCACTTTCAAAGGACTCCTCCCGCATGCAAAATTGTGAAAAATAAGAGAATTTTTGCGGAGGCCTTTATATAGTGTTCTGCCAGTCATTTTCGCTCCTTCGGACCATTAGCCGCACATGCGGTCCCATGTAAGCACCTGCGGTCCCAGGTGCGCACCTGCAGCATCTCACTTATGGGGCCAATCCCGCACCTCCGGAGCCCAGTCCGCTACTGAGGAACCGCACCTGCGGCTCCCTTTCCACAGGTGCGAAAACACCAGCAATAGCAACTTGCAGATTTACCAAAGCCACTCCAAACTTCTCGTTAACCACCCAAAACCAATCCCGAGCCCCTCGGGGCCCCAACCAAACGTACCAACACACCCCATATCATTATTCCAACTTAGTCGAGCCTTCGAAACACCAAAAACCACACGAAAACACCAATATTACAACAAATTCAAGCCTATGAACTTTGAAACTTCCAAATTTCGCCAACTACGCCGAAACCAGCCAAAACACCTCCGATTGAACTGAAATTTTGCAGACATATCCAAAATTACATTACAAACCTGTTCAAACTTCCAGAATTCCATTCAGACTCCGATAGCCTTTTTTCCACTGCCGACGGAAAATCACCAAAAATCAACTTTCGTCAATTCTAGCCTAATTCTACATAGGACATGACAAAAATATTCTGAACACACTCTTAAGTCCTAAATCCCCTAACGAAGCTATCCGAGCCATATAATTCGCATTCCGAGGTTTATACAAATAAGTCAACTCTCAATTGACTTTCTCAACTATTAGGCTACTTTAAAAGGCTAAATGCCTAAAGTCCCACCATAACAATTCCGGACCCAACCCAACCGACCCAACACATCAAAAAAGGATAGCGATATATAACAAATGTAGATATTGGAGAAATGGGGTAAATCTCACAGAACGATCGGCCGGGTCGTTACAGCATACTAGTACTATTCCATGGTACTAACGTCCTTTTTTGCTGGGGGAGCTACATCTTTTATATGGATGTAGGAGGTCTTATATAGGGTAGCACTGACCGCCGATAGTGGTGCCTCATCTTCATCCCTTAAGTAGTTCTGGTGAGCCTCATTCCCTCTCGGGGTCGTGTGTAGATTGTATCATTCTGTTTTGTTTATGTTATGTCTTTAAAGGTATAGTCGGGGCCTTGTTGCGGGAAAGTCTATGTAAACTCCTATTACTCTTAAAGGCTCCGTAGACATTATGTCATTGTATATATGTATTTTGGGTAGTTGTCGTCCTCACTCGAATCACGGTCCCATATCGGGGGTGTTGTATTTTAGAATGTATGTTTTAGGGAACATTAAATGTTGAAAATGTTAAAAAAAGAAAGGGATTTATGTTGTAAACGCATGCTTTGATTCTATTTTGATGTTTCACCAATAAAATGTACATTATGAACATGGACAAATGCATTGGGTAGGAAAGGCAATCCAGGTTCGCTTGACCTGGATCATCCGGTTAGCCGCCGGTCTCGTCCATCGGATTTGGGGCGTGAAAGTCGTGACAATAAATCATATGACACTTGCCGCTAAGTTGATGAAATAGTTGACCTTATTCTTATGTCGGTATCAGGATAGTGTTCCAGTGAACAGTAAAACATGATGTTCTTATGTTAGGCCTAAGGATCTAAAAGTGATTTTGATGATTTAATGCAGTTCAAGTGGTTTCGTATGATTTTTATTAAAAACTTGGATTGACATAAATATTTCAAAAGCTTATATAATGGGTATCTGTTTCACCGGTCTATTAATTGAAAAAAAATTTTGAGAATGATTGATATACTTGTTTATCATTTATATGGAATGTTGATTTTATTATTTTTGTGAAGTCTTGTCCCATGAACTTGAGTTAGAGAAAGTCTATGACATTTATTGGGCAAAATGATGATGTACTCATTCCTCCTGCGCCTCCATCTCCAAGTATCACTTACTTTAAATATTTTAGAATGAGATGTGGTACATGAAGATTAAGTATGGCTTGGACAACCTTCTTTTTGAAGTATATAGTGAGGCACTACTTCTATTTTGTAACAACTAGACCGCTCGTTGTCACGACCCAAAATCTATAAGGTCGTGATGGCGTCGGACACCATTGTCAGGCAAGCCCATCATTAAATAGTTTAGTTAAATTTCCTGTTTTAGCATTTTTGAAATCATTACCTTTCACTTTATTACGAGAGGTAAACAATTTTAATTTATTACACTAAATCCCAAACACCTCCCAGAACCCGGTGACACAAGTACATGAGCAATTTCTAAGAATTTTACAAATTCTACAAAGCTTGTCCGAAATACAAATTGGACAAGGAATAAAAATGAAAATACACAATACATAGAGGAAGAATCTGCCGACTGCGGGTCGTCCCCGAGTGATGCAAGTTGTCTAGGTCTCCAAGTCAGCCATATTGCTATGAAGGTACCATAGATGCATCTATTTTCCCCGCTCGAAAATTGATCATGCGACGCGGTCAACATAATAATAATAGGCTAACCTGCTCGCGAATCATACCTGCAACTCAGGTGCTCATATGTACACCTATTCACATAATAATTCCGTATTTTTATCAAGAAAAATAGCTACCCATGAAAGTGGTAAAATTCTTCTTAAAGGAACACGAAAAAATAGCATTTAAATCTTTGTTTTGAAACTCATTTGCGAAGTTTAATAATATTCAATAATATAACCTTATTAGGAATACAATTATCCAAAGAGGAGTCAATTCTCTTTCTAAATGATTAAGAAAGGTACACTCTAGCCTTCTTAGGAAATAAATTACCAATTCAATAGCATTATCAGTCTAATATTATTGGCAGGATCACATGTACAACACGTAAGGCATGCTAGTGGGTCCTAGACTACCCGGACATAAGCATATTAGTAGCTACGCACGGACTCCCGTCACTTCGTGTGTACGTAGCCCCCGAAAATAATAGCATGTATTCATTTAGTTCACCTATGGGGACAACTCCCCTTCACAAAGTTAGAAAGGAGACTTAGCTCGCTCCGAAATTCCATAACCGGCTTCCAAGCCCTCCCGATGACTCCAATTGATGCACAACGCCCCAAAACTAACCAAATGGAGGCAAACCAATGAAAATATACTCTAATATTTGTTAATAATCCAATTTATATAAACTCCTATCTCCGCTCAAGGAATTGACAAAAATGCCCTCAGTCCCACGTGCTCGGGTTCCGAAATTTCTCGAAAATAAATTTTACCCATAGCTTTACTAGTTCAAATTTATAATTTACTCAAATATTCATGCTCAATTCGTTGTAAAAATCCAAATTACCAAATTTCTAGGTCTTCCCTTAAAAATCCCAATTTCTACTAAATTCCTATATCCAAATCTACATATAATAATGTATTTAATAAATAAATGGGAAGAAACCACTTACCTAGAGTTGCTGGATGAAAGATCCCTCCTCGAGCTCTCCAAAATAGCCCACACCAAATAAAAATGGGAGAAAATGAGCCAAGTGCTCGATTATAAAACATACACTTCCCAGGCCGATATCCGCACCTGCGGTCCACATCTCTCACCTACGACTCTGAAGGTGCGCCCAAACACCCGCACCTGCGGCTTCCTCAGCTCCAGCCAAAACTCGCACCTGCGCCCCATTGCCCTCATCTCTGCCTTCGCAGGTGCAGAAATTACATCGCACTTGCGCTCCTAGACAAGCCATCAATAATCTCGCACCTGCGGCCAAAGCCTCGCAGGTGCGGTCACACCAGATGAAAACAACCTCAGCACTTCTTCAAACACCAAATTTGATCCGTTAACGACCCGGAATCACCCGAGGCCCCTAGGACCCCTTCCAATTACACCAACTTGTTCCAAAACATAGTGTGGACTTGCTCGAGGCCTCAAATCACATCAAACAACACCGAAATCACGAATCAGACTAAAATTCAAACTTTATTAACTTAAAATTTCCAGCTTCTACATCTGATGCCGAAACCCATCAAATCAGAAGAGATTGACCCCAAATTTTCACACAAGTCATATTCGACATTACAGACCTAATCCAACTTCCGTAATTGCATTACGACCCCAATATCAAAATATCTATCAAGCCCCAAAATCGACGGACGAGACCGGCGCCAAATCGAATGATCCCGGTCAAGCCGACCTGGATTGCCTTTCTTGCCCAACGCGTTACCCCGTGTTTAAAATATACATTATTTCACATGAATTAGCAATTTATAATTTTAAACATTAATCTACTACTTGAGTTCATTTCATCCTTTATCATTTCAACATTTGATAATCACAAAACATACAATAATTCCGATTCGGACCACATTACTAGTAAACACATTTACTACCCAAAATACATATATGTACAACCCATAGCATGTCTACGAAGCCTCTAAGAGTAATAAGGGTTTACACAATACTTGCCGGCAACAAGACCCCGGCTATACCTTAAAAGACATAACATATACAAAAGAGATTATATAGACTACACACGGCCCCGAGAGAAAGTGGGGCTCACCGGATCTGCAAAAGGTATGAAGGGGGAAATATCACTATTCGTGGTCTAAGCTACCTGCTGTGGAACCACCTACATCCATATAAACATGTAGCACCCCTGAAAAAAGGACGGTAGTGCCATTGAATAGTACTAATATGTATGAGCAAAGTTTATTCCAAGTAGAATCAAACAGTACACAATTGGAATACAGTCAGGGTAACCACACAAGTACCACACAGACATACATATAGTTACAAATGACGATTTCCACTGTTACTCATTTCAATTATTCATCTATTGCAGCGCGCAACCCGATCCCACCGTACATTCACATATCACCCTTATTACCTCTCCAGCCTTAATAATTTGTGTTGTGGCGAGCAACCCGATCCCACCATACCCTCACATTTGATAGCAACAATAACCAACAATTATATCATAGGGATTTTCATCATCAAGAACATAAGTTCATATCAACCAACCACTATATCAAGTCAAGGTACAATAATCTTTACAAAACAGTAATTCACATATGCTATTTCTATCATTATTTAACTCAATTAAATTAATCCACGGTTTCTTTCCTTATTTGCCACACTCGGTCCTTATCAATTAGATACCTTCCCACATTAGAGTACGTTAACATTCATTCATTTAGTATCACATACTGCCGTATTGACATATTCGAACATTTTATGAACCTTACACATGATAGGATAAACACAAAGAATCACCCTTCACAATCCCAAATAGCATGGTAATCGACTATGAAAAGCAGAGAATGAAATCTTACCCTGCAACACAGCAGGGCAATCAATTCACATATGCTCAAGCAAGAATTTTCATACCGTGTGCTCGGACACCAACAAGGTGACTCTACAAGGATTAAAGTTAGCCATACATACCTTGAATCGGAATTCCCCTTTAATTTTCTACAACACTTCACCAGACCATCTGGAACCTTCAATCTTTCAGAATGTGGCATAATTGAACTTAGAATTAGGAATAATGATCATGTCTTGAACTCAGTTGAGCATTCTATCAAACACTATATGTTCCTTTAGATTAAATGGCCTCTTTTTAGTGAAATATTACTCTAACCCATTTCCTTTTACTAGATTATGACTAGTTGGTTACATGCATGAAAGACTCATACCCTCATCTTCATGAACTCAACCAACAATGTTTCATTTTAACAAAATCTAGAAATTAAGGTTGATGTGGTTGAAGCTTACCTCTTGTAGTGAAGAAAATGGTGTCCTACTTGATCAACTACAAGCCTAAGTAGTGATGAAGGAAAACATTTGATGAAGTTGGAATTCTCTCTCTCAATAACCCACTCTCTCCTTTATCTAATTTGTCAGAAAATAAGCTTAAAATGAAAGGGGTAAGTGTTTTAATGAACTGGGAGTCGGGTATAAAATTAGAACTTTAACATCCCCGAAGCAGAAATGTGGTCGCATTCCTGCTATGCGGTCCGCATTCCTGTCACATAAATGGCCCTCAAATGGGCCAAAAAGAAAAGCAGACTGCCCAGGTATGCAACCACTATGCGGTCCACATACCTGTTATGCGATTGCATAGTGCGTCGCATAACTCCCTCCGCAAAAGTCAAGGTGCTAAAATCTGACAATTATGCGGCCCACATTCGTGAAATGCGATCGCATTCTAGGACGCGTAGCTACCCTCAAAATGGACATCAAACTGTCCAAGTATGCGACCACTATGCAGTCAACATACCTGATCTGCGATCGCATAGTGGACTGCAGACCTACGCCAATGTGGAAAATTTTATCCTTTAAGTCCCGGGGTACTTTTTACTCAAAAAGGATCCGCTTTAAGAATTTCTACAGTTATAACAACACAGGGACCTATTTGTGCATTATTTTAGCCATAAAATTTTACGGGTCTTTATATTCTCCCCCACTTAGAATTATTCCTCCTCGAATAAGGATCGGGGAATCACTTAGTTAAGAGAATACAAAACATGCCAACTGTTACACCCCATGTTTTCGTACGTGAGAGTACATCGTAAGTCAATTGATGTAAGCTCAGAAATAAAATTATATTTGATGGAATATAAAGTAAGTTAATCATGTTTCATTGGAGGTTACAAATATTTAAGATCATGAATAACGAGTACCAAGAGGGTTGGAAAGCTTAGAAGCTAAACCAATTGAATAAAATAAGTTTCGTCGAAAGTCGAAGAGTTTGGAATGTTATAACATGTACATTAAGGTGAGACTATGGTTCATTACATGATAAGGAGGTTATGCTATGAGTTAATTTTTATCGCATGATAGTTGTGTTCTACATTTTGAAGTCAAGCAAGTTGTGGAACAAAAGTCGGCAAAGGTCTTCACAAGCTACACTCATAATGTGCTTAAAACTAGGTCAAATGTCACTGAGATTCTCTCCCAATTTACTTGGAATTATTGGATGATATACCAATAAAATACAATATCTATGAGACTAGTTTCCAATGCATTAAACCGTTCATTGATACGACGTAGGTGTAGAGAGATATTTGCAGTTTCGTGAGACTGCGCAGACATCATAAGTGACAAGTAGGGGGGTCACTAGAGCTTTTTGAGCAATACATTTCATGTTATATATGAGGTCTTATTGGGAAATATAATATACCAAATTGAAGGTCTTGGAATTTCGTTTCCAATTCTCTTAATCGTTTGTTCATATGACATCAGGATAAAAAGATATAAGAGTCGGAAGATGGACAAATCCTAGGGTGCGAAGCTAGCACCTCCTTGACTTTTCCAAACTTAATATATATAAACCTTAGGCCGGCTTTCTCTTCATTATTTAGCATAAAAGGACCAGATAACACCCATAAATATAACCTCAAGCTATCCTCTAGGTTTTCAAAGAATATTATCTTTCCGGGAAAGAAATCGAGAAGCAATAACATCAAAATGATCCCTACGACGTAAGTGTCATTATACCGCCTCTCCTTTTTCTCTGTAGTTAGAGTTTTGGAAGGTACTTCATAGAAAAGAAACGTCTACTATATTTATTTAAGTGTTTAAATATCAAGGAAGGTTGATAAATATGTTTCCTAATAGTTAGAACTGATGGGACGGTGATTGGAAGTCGTGAGTTCGAGTTATTTGACTTGTAGCGGACTGTTTTATGTTGTTGTTGGTCTGCGTGTATTACTACTATTTTGTGGATTTTTTGAGGAGGAATAGTGTGGAGAAACACCATAAAGATGTAGGGTTGTGACCTGGTCATTCGTTATAACATTTCCGGGTCGCTTGACACGACTACGCTGGTCGTCTTATGTGTGATGTGATTAGCTTGTGTGTGGACTGTTTTGGGAGGCCCAATATGATTATTATTGATGTTGTTTGGGATATTTAGTGATAGTTTTGGCTTTTTTGAAGTCATATAAATAGAGGGCTTGCTGTCTGTTTCATCATAAAATAGGTTGTGGTCGATACATAATAGTTATGACGCTTAAACGATAACGATAGTGTCGTTTCTCTTATTGTAGATTAAGGAGTTGTGACATTTGCGTAGCTTGAGGTTGGCGCAGTATATACAAGGTATTTGAGGCTATCCCTTTCCTTCGTTTGCACGACTCCGATTGTACATAATGCAATGAACGAGCTTCCAAAGATACTCTACTCTTAGAAGCTAGCAGTATTGACATTGTTTCCCTTCTTATGGAACAATTGATGTTAAGGTTGCTTCTCTTATTATTATGTTATTAATGTTGGTGGTACTTCCTGATTCTTATAATATTCTCGATGAAGATTTATCCCTAATGATGTGTACAGAGAATATCGACCTTACGTCACTCCGAAATGTTCAGAACATGATTCCAATGAGTCCTACATGCATTATATATATGTATCTATTTTACTCTACCGAGTTGCGCTGTAGTCGGCCAGGTATGGCCCCTAATGTGACTGATCAATTGGGTTTACCGAGTCCTCTTTGAGGCCAGGTATGATATGATTGTGATGATGCCCACAGAGGCGAATGTTCTATGACGATGATGATGCCCAGAGAGGCAGATGTTTAAAAAGATTATGTGTATATATTTATCATGCATTTCATGTTAATGTCTCTTAGAAGCACTCAGATGCTACAGGTTGTATCTCCTACATCTCTCCTTACATTACTGTTCTTATTTATGTTTTCTTGCCTTACGCACTCAGTACTTTATTCGTAGTGACGTCCTTTTATTTGTGCACGCTGCATGTCATGGTGCAGGTCCTGATAGACAGGTAGACAAAGCTCCCCCACCACAATAGGCTTTCCAATTCAGCGCTTACATCCGAGATCCCTTCTCCGGACTTACCGTGGTCTTGGTATGCATTTTTCTTATAGATATTATGGGTATGTCGGGGCCCTGTTTCGGCTATGTTGCATTAGTTATGCTCCTTTAGAGGCTCATAGACAGGTGTCGACTCGTGTATAGTTTGTATGCCTTGTTGGCTAATTTTTTTTTTATATTCTTTCATGGCAACGTTGTAGCTCGTACCTCTTATGTAGTTTCTTAGCAATCTTGTCATTCCATGGGATGTATGTTCATGATCCATATCTACCATTTATATTGATCTCGGTATCCCTTAAAGATAACAAGAATGTTAAATAAAATGTACGTTGGTGCTCAATAAGTATGGCCCGGGTGCTAGTCATGATCCTCCGGTTTGGGTCGTGACAAACTTTGTATCAGAGCAGGTCTGTCCTAGGGGTTGTCTATGAGACGTGTCTAGTAGATTCTTGTTTATGGGTGTGTTGTGCACCACACTTATAAACAAGAGGCTACAAGGCATTTAGGATTGTTACTTTTTCTTCTTACTCTAGATCGTATGGTAGAGCTCAATCGTAAGAACTCAATTTCCTCAATTCTATCTTATTTATAATACGACGATACATACATCTAGAAAGATGTATGGCAAGAGATTGCAATGTGGCTGTGGAAGATTTGAGTCAGACAAACTCAATTTTGCATCATGCTTATGATGAGTAAATGCGAGGGCTTTAGCAGATCATGTGTGCACTAAGATGTGTTAGTTTCTTAATAAGGATCTCTAAGGAAAGAATATCAATTCTACCTATATGGTAAAAAGAAATAAGAGAATCAGAAGGTAAATACGAGTTTTAGCAAGTAAAAGAAGCAAGATAAAGATGGTACGAGGTACCTAGTTAGTAAAGATTATCAGTATTTATAATTCTGGCAGAGAAATATAAGCATTTTTAGTTACTTTCAACGGTAACAGAGACATCTACAATTGTCCATACCAATATCAATTATGCCCTATGGGAGCTAACTGAAATAATTTAGGAGAAGGATAGGATATCAGGATCCAGCTGGGATTAGAGTAACCGAAAATTGAGGATAGATTGTTATCATTATTTAACACTTTTGAAGGGTAGTGCAGAACATGGTAATAGTTCTCATTTGGAGATAGCCATATGGTAACTCTAGAATAGAACAGTCGGATATGAATACTAGAATATTTAGAAATTTCAGAAGATAGGCACTAGTATCCTATAAAGGATAAATATTTGCCTTAGTATGACTCTAGCCACTAGTAACGAAAAAATAAAAAAGAAGAATGTTAGGCGTCCCGAAGAGCCAGTGATATGAAGCAGGGGGAGCTAAATGTGAAGGAACGTCATGTTGAAGTCTTTATAATAGGGCGATAAACAGAGATATTAGCATGAGAATAAGAAGAGAGTAAATGAAACATTATGAGTAAGAGGTGATAAATGAGTGATAGCGGTAAATAAGAATATGGTATAATGATAAAGTCTATAGTCAAGTGAAGGAAAAAAATGAGAGGAGACAGGCCTTGAGACAATACAAAAGTGTAAGCCATAGAGCCATACCCTCATTTCGAGAAATGAGTTGGTGACTCACACGTGATTACCATAAGGAAAAGTTAGACCCCCCAAGTAATAGAAACTAGTATGGGATAGTAAACAAGAAAAAAAAATTGAACATGAATTAGGGATCAAAGGAATTGGTAATAGTCCACATCGTTTCAAACATATTGTTTAAACAATAATAGAATGAAAAATAGAAGAATAACCTTTAAAGGTCATTCACGAAGACGCTTCCCTAAATAAAGCACTATGAGCAGAGTTAAGCTTAAGGGACTAAATGTGCTAGTTATACCACACGTCACCCTTGTGTGTACGAAATTCAATTATACCTAGTGTAGAAGGGTTACCGCAAGGCGAGTAATGTCTGTGAAGATGTAGAAACAAAATTCCAAAGATGAAGAGGTAAATATCGAATGGTAAAAGAAATAATGTGATAAAAAGGTGAAAGGAATAAGATTGCATTTATTCATATCTTACAGATATAATATAACTCCAGAAAATTATGCAAGCATGATGTTGGGGAGAATCAATAAGGATTTCGCACTCGATGATATTGATATATAAGTGGGAATGAAAAATGGATACATAAGGATCCCGTACAAGAGGTAAGTTCAGACAAAGGACATAAACCAAGAGGCGTTACATAAGATATGAGAGTGGACCAATGGGTAGTCAGTAGTTGATTCAGAAAGAGCCTAGTTATGGATAGATATGAGTATATAGGAAAATTAGTAAATCGTGCAAGATAAACGTAGTGAAACCCAGCATAGGAAATTCAGTCTCCTAGGTAAAAAATCATAATCTTCGAGAAATATTCAGACAGGAGTTGGGGTAGTAGAAGGTATAATATAAGTATTACGGAAATAAAAGAGATTTCCACAATGGAGACAACTGAAATTGCAATTCAGAAGAAACCCAACAATCATAAGGGCATGGAGGTAAGTAACTGAGGATAATGATATGCTAGTAAGAACATCAGAAATACCGTGGGATATACAATGTAATAAGGTCTCAGCTTTATTAGAGTTATAAGTTCTTCCCTAAGTACTACAACGAAAGACTAGATAGGGAAATAAGGAAGCAGGCTACAACATAAGCATAGTGACCTAAAGTAGAAATGGTCTTGTAACAACATTCTCACTATAATGTTGTATGCACTCCATAAGAAAGTGGAACCTATCGTAGCTAATGAACGCATGAAGAAAAAAAAATCAATCAAAAAGTTGATAATTGAGATCATATGAATTACATGGAACTCCCGTATTCATGGGCACTAAGATAGGTCATGTATCAATGCAGTAAGTGGCAGAACGACCAGGAAAAGTAATTGTTTACATTTAAAGACAACTAAAAAGGCATGAAAGGAAATCTATGGTGATAACGTGATAAAATGAAGGTTACGAGTAGTATAAGTAGATGTGCGTAGGTCGCAAGCTAAATTATCATAGAGCAACAGGGTTTTAGCTAGGCAGGAGTACGAATTAGAAAAGGTGACGAGAATAGGTAATTCCTCGGGATTAAACCCATCACAACAAGAGAGCTGATGATTTCCATACAGTGATAAAAATCTCAGTATATCATGAGTGAACTCAGAGGAGTTTAACTAGGAGCAGCTAGAAGAGATATAATTATACCATGGTAGTAAAGTAAGGGTGTAATTGTGATAAATGATAAGAGGATGACGTTTAGACCTTTGATTGAGTAATGATTTAGAGAACAAGTATTTCATGAACTTCACGTGATTAGAATACCCCCATAAGATGAATCACATTGGGATGCTATGAAATAAAATTATTGCATTATAGTATCGTCCCTGAGTGGATCAGGAAAATCACTTGAGATGTTCCCCGATGAGACATGAGCCCTAGTGACGATATATTACATAAGATATTTTAAATTATCAGTGGTAGATTATAGATCAATATGAAGGTGAATCAACAATTAATGGATGAAAGTTACAAAGTATGAGATGATATTATGTTGTCATTATTAAGATGGACGGTAATAAGGAAGCATTAAATGGCTTAAATATTTACACATAGGATAAGCGGTGAGAGAAAAACCTGGAGTTGGCTGGCAACTAGCCATACTAATAAACCCAAGTGAGAGTTATGGTATAGTATGACCTACCTAGTAGTGGTAGGTCATACTATAGAACTGTCTATGAAATAGATGCCCAGAGGATATAGCAATAGTCGCAAGTTCAACAAAATACCAAACAAAGAACTTTAGTACACCTATAGATGCCCAGAGGGACAGCTTGTCATAGTACAATATATCTTCGCCAAGTGAATCATAAAGATACGTTAAAAGCTAACAAGAAATAAAAAAAGGAGATAAGAGTCTCATTGGCACAGATTCAAGGATAGAATTGTCTATGCTGCATGAAAGAAGGTAGAAATAGTTACGACATTGAAAGGAGTTCAACGACAAGTCGTGGTGTGAGAAAGAGGCTTAAAGGGGGAATGTTGTAGCCTTTTGATTTATTCGACGAACAACTCCCAAGATGGAAAAAACACTATTAAATTATTCGTAAGAGTTATTGCTTAATTAATGGAAAAGTGCATTAGTCAACATTCGAGGACGAATGTTCCAAAGGGGGGAATGATGTTACACCCCATGTTTTCGTACGTGAGAGTACATCGTAAGTCAATTGATGTAAGCTCAGAAATAATATTATATTTGATGGAATATAAGGTAAGTTAATCATGTTACATTGGAGGTTACAAATATTTAAGATCATGAATAACGAGTACCAAGAGGGTTGGAAAGCTTAGAAGCTAAACCAATTGAAGAAACTAATTTTCGTCGAAGAGTTTGGAATGTTATAACATGTACATTAAGGTGAGACTATGGTTCATTACATGATAAGGAGGTTATGCTATGAGTTAATTATTATCGCATGATAGCTGTGTTCTACATTTTGAAGTCAAGCAAGTTGTGGAACAAAAGTCGGCAAAGGTCTTCACAAGTTACACTCATAATCTGCTTAAAACTAGGTCAAATGTAACTGAGATTTTCTCCCAATTTACTTGGAATTATTGGATGATATACCAATAAAATATAATATCTATGAGACTAGTTTCCAATTCATTAAACCTTTCATCGATATGACGTAGGTGTAGAGAGATATTTGCAGTTTCGTGCGACTGCGCAGACATCATAAGTGACAAGTAGGGGGATCACTAGAGCTTTTTGAGCAATACATTTCATGTTCTATATGAGGTCTTATTGGGACATATAATATACCAAATTGAAGGTCTTGGAATTTCTTTTCCAATTCTCTTAATCGTTTGTTCATATGACATCAGGATTAAAAGATATAAGCGTCGGAAGATGGACAAATCCTAGGGTGCGAGTTTGGAATGTTATAACATGTAATTTAGGGTGAGAATATGGTTCATTACATGATAAAGAGGTTATTCTATGAGTTAATTTTTATCCTATGATATTTGTATTCTACATTTTGAAGTCAAGCAAGTTGTGGAACAAAACTCGGCAAAAGTCTTCACAAGTTACACTCATAATGTGCTTAAAATTAGGTCGAATTTAACTGATATTTTCTCCCAATATACTTGGAATTATTGGATGATATACAAACCAAATTTAATATATATGAGTATATATCCCAATTCATTTAACCGTTCTTTGATACGACAAATGAGTAGAGAGATATATGCAGTTTTGTGAGACTGCGCAGACATCATAAGTGACAAGTAGGTGGATCACTAGAGCTTTTTGAGAAATAAATTTCATGTGCTATATGAGGTCTTATTGGGACGTATAATATATCAAATTGAAGTTCTTGGAATTTATTTTCCAACTCTCTTAACCGTTCGTTCATACGATATGATGATAATAAGATATAAGCATCGGAAGAGGACCAACCCTAGGGTGCCAAGCTAGCAGCTCTTTGACTTTTCCAAACTTGATATATCTAAACCTTAGGTTGGCTTTCTCTTAATTATATAGCATAAAACGACCAGAGAACACCCATAAACATAAACTCAAGCTATCTTCTAGGGTTTCAAAGAAGATTATCATTCCGGGCAAGAAATCAAGAAGCAATAACATCAAAATGATCCCTATGCCGTAAGTGTCATTATACCGCCTCTTCGTTTTCTTTGTAGTTAGTGTTTTGGATGGTAATTCATCGTTATGAAAAGTCTAATATCTTTATTTAAGTGTTTAAATATCAATAAAAGTTGATACATATGTTTCCTATTAGTTAGAAATCACGGGATGGTGATCGGAAGCCGTGAGTTCGAGTTATTTGACTTGTAGCGGACTGTTTTGTGTTGTTGTTGGGCTGCGTGTTTTACTACTGTCTTGTGTACTTTTGGAGGAGGAAGATTGTTTAGAAAATCCATATAGATGTAGGGTTTTAATCTGGTCGTTCGTTGTAACATTTCCATGTCGTTTGACACGACTATGGTGGTCGTCTTATGTGTGAAGTGATTAGGTTGTGTGTGGACTGTTATGGGAGGCTCAATATGATTATTATTGATGTTGTTTGGACTGTTTGGTGATTATTTTGACTTGTGTGAAGTCATATAAATAGGGGAGATGCTGTCCGTTTCATCGTAAAATAGGTTGTGGTCGATACATAATAGTTATGACGCTTAAATGATAACGATAGTGTCGTTTCTCTTATTGTAGATTAAAGAGTTGGGACATTTGCGTAGCTTGTGGTTGGTGCAGTATATACAATGTATGTGAGGATATACCTTTTCTTCTTTTTCACGACTCCGATTGTACATAATGCATTGAGCGAGATTCAAAAGATACCCTACTCTTAGAAGCTAGCAGTACTTACATTATTTCCCTTCTTATGGAACAATTGATCTTAAGGTTGCTTCTCTTATTCTTATGTTATCAATGTTGTTGGTACTTCCTGATTCTTATAAGACTCTCGATGAAGAGTTAACCCTAATGATGTGTACGGAGAATATTGACCTTACGTTGCTCCGGAATATTCAAAACATGATTCCAATGAGTCCTGTATGCATTATATATGTATCTATTTTATTCTAACGAGCCGTGCTATAGTCGGCTGGGTATGTCATCTATTGTGAAACCACTGATCAGTTGGGTTTACCGAGTCCTCTTTGAGGCCGGGTATGATATGATGATGATGATGCCCAAAGAGGCCAATGTTCTATGATGATGATGATGCCCAAAGAGGCAGATGTTTAAAAAGATTATGTGTATATATGTATCATGAATTTCATGTTAATATCTCTTAGAAGCACTCAGATGCTACAACTTCTATCTCATACATCTCCCTTTACATTACTGTTCTTATTTATGCTTTCCTGCCTTATGTACTCAGTACTTTATTTGTACTAACATCCTTTGATTTGTGGACGCTGCATGTCGTGTTGCAGGTCCTGATAGATAGGTAGACAAAGTTCCCCCACCACAATAGGCTTTCCTGTTTAGCGGTTATAGGCGAGATCCCTTCTTCGGACTTGCTGTGGTCTTGGTATGCATTTTTTATAGATATTAGGGGTATGCCGGGGCCCTATTCCAGCTATGTTGCATTACGTAGGCTCCTTTAGAGGCTCATAAACAGGTGTCGACTCATGTATAGTTTGGTATGCCTTGTTGGATAATTTTTGTTGTATAGTCTTTCATGGCAGCGTTGTAGCTCGTACTTTTATGTAGTTTCTTAGCAATCTTGTCATACCATGTGATGTATGTTCGTGATCCATATCTAACATTTATATTTATCTCGTTATCCCTTAAAGATAACAAGAAGGTTAGATAAAATGTACGTTGGTGCTCGACAAGTTTGGCCTAGCTGCTAGTCATGATCCTGCAGTTTGGTTCGTGACACAAACCCTCAAATTTTACTAACTCCGATATTTCCTCAAACACATTTTAACCAATTCCACACATTTTTAGTTACTCTATCAACCTGCACATAATCCGGTCATTTCAACAAGTTACATATAGTTCAATTACTTCCATAAGCCTCGCATAGTTCGGTTATTTCCACAAACTTGCATATCATTTAACTATCACATGAATTGCACATAATTTACCTTACTTCAACGAGTTTCACATTACCCAAATAATTACAAAATACACAAACATGGCACAACTTAAGAAATTACAATAGTAGGGCAACCGAGGGGGGGGGGGTGGTCGGGGTGCTTTTGCACAAAATTTGGCACAATATATAATTTCTTAGGAATAAAAATTTTCAAACCATTACCGGACCTATTGAAACAAATGGGGATATTTCTTTTTCATTTCATTTTCCGCTTCCCACGTGGCTTCTTTGACTTGCTGACTTCGCCATAACATTTTAACAAAAGAAATCTTTTTGTTCCTCAAGCTTAGGACTTGCCTATCAAGAATAGCAACTGGAACCTCTTCATATGAAAATCCTTCATTAATTTTAACTGTCTCAACCGGCACAATGGCGGATAGATCCCCAATCACCTTCTTTAACATGGACACATGAAACACCAGGTGTACTAATGACTTCTCAGGGGGCAATTCCAGCCTATAAACCACGTGTCCTATCCTTTGAGTAATCCTATATGGCAAGACAAACCTTGGGCTCAATTTCCCTTTCAACTCAAACCGCATCACTCCCTTCACGGGAGACTCCTTCAAGAATACCCAATCATCTACTTGAAACTCCAAATCTCTTCGACGAACGTCCGCATTGGATTTCTGACGACTTTGAGCAGTCTTCATCCTCTCCTGAATGACTTTAAATTTTTCCTTAGCTTGGTGCACAAGATTCGGTCCTAGAAGTTCCGCTTTTCCAACCTCGAACCACCCAATCGTAGACCTACACCTCCTTTCGTACAGTGTCTCAAATGAGGCCATCTGAATATTAGAATAGAAAGTGTTATTATAAGTAAATTCTATAAGCAGCAAGTGATCATCTCAGCTACCCTTGAAGTCTAATACACAAGCCCGTAACATATCTTCATGCGTCTGAATGGTCCGCTCTGCCTGCACATCAATCTGTGGGTGGAATGTCGTGCTGAGATTCACCTTCATACCCAAACTTTGCTGAAATTTCTTCCAAAAGTTAGCTGTGAAAAGGGACCCTTGATCCGAAATAATAGACACTGGAGTGCCATGGAGCCTGACTATTTCTTTGATATATAACTGAGCGTACAGTTCTGTAGTATCGGTGGACTTGACTGGCAAGAAATGCGCCGACTTCGTGAGCCGATCCACTATTACCCAAACTGAGTTGAACCTACATGGAGTGCGAGGTAACCCCACCAAAAAGTCCACATTGATAATTTCCCATTTCCATATTGGTATTTCCATGAGCTGTGTCAACCCACCGGGCCTCTGATGCTCGGCCTTCACATGCTGACAATTCAGATACCTGGACACAAAGTCCGCCACACCCCTCTTCATACCATTCCACCAATAAATCTCTTTAAGATCATGATACATCTTCGTAGAACCTGGGTGTACTGAATACCTGGAATTGTGAGCCTCTGCCATTATCCTTTCCCAAAGATCATCCACGTCCGGAACACATAGCCTCCCTTGGCACCGCAAAACACCGTCATCATTGCCGAGTGAAAATATTGTAGTTTTATGATTCAGAATTTCCTCTCTCAACTATACCAATACTGGATCTGTCAATTGCTTTTCCTTGATTTTCGTTACAAGTGAAGATTATGCTCCATTATGCATCATGACATCCCCTTCGTTTGAGGTCGAAAGACAGACCCCTAGACTAGCCAACTGATAAACCTCCCAAGCTAAAGGCTCTGAACTGCTTCCAAATGAGCCAAGCTACCCATGGATTTCCGACTAAGAGCGTCGGCTACCACATTCGCCTTTCCTGGATGGTACAAAATATTCATATGATAATCCTTGAACAATTCTAACCACCTTCGCTGCCTTAAGTTCAACTCTTTTTGTTTGAATAAATATTGAAGACTCTTGTGGTTTGTGAACACATGCATATGGACCCCATAAAGATAATGCCGCCAGATCTTTAATGCAAACACAACTGCCACGAGCTCCAAACCATGCATCGGATAATTCATCTCGTCACTCTTGAGTTGCCCATAAGCATACGCTATAACCTTCCCACACTGCATCAACACACACCCCAAACCAACCCTTGAAGCATCACAATAAACCAATAATCCCTCTGTACCCTCTAGCAAGGTCAACACCGGCGCCGAAGTCAATCTCAATTTCTATTCCTGAAAACTCTTTTAGCAACTATCGGACCACTGAAACTTAACTGCTTTAAGCATCAGCTTAGTCAATGGGGAGGCGAGGGTAGAGAACACCTCCAAAAATCTCCGATAATATCCAGCCAAACCCAAGAAACTATGAATCTCTATTGGGGTCGTTGGTCTAGGCCAATCCTTTACCGCTGCAATCTTTTGGGGATCAACCTGAATCCGTTCCATGGAAACAACATGGCCCGAAAAGGTGACTGATTCTAGCCAAAACTCAGATTTTGAAAACTTTACATACAACTGGTGCTGATGAAGAGTCTGCAGAACTACCCTAAGGTGAGTAGCATGATCTTCTTGACTTCGCGAATAAACAAGGATATCGTCAATGAAGAAAATAAAAAAGGAGTCAAGAATCGGTTTGAAAACCCGATTCATAAGATCCATAAAAGCTATGGGGGCGTTAGTTAGCCCAAAAGACATTACCAGAAATTCAAAGTGCCCAGATCGAGTCCGGAAGGCAGTCTTAGGAATATCCTACTCCTTGATCTTTAACTGGTGATACCCGGACAACAAATCATTATTTGAGAAGAACTTAGCACCTTGCAATTGGTCGAACAAATCATCTATCCGAGGTAATAGGTATTTGTTTTTTGATGGTGACCTTGTTGAGTTGCCGCTAATAAATACACATCTGAAGCGATCCGTCTTTCTTTCTGACAAAAAGAACCGGTGCGCCCCAAGGCGACACACTTGGCCGAATGAAACCTTTTTCTAATAGATCTTTCAATTTTTCTTTTAACTCTCTTAATTCAGCTGGCGACATTCGTTAAGGTAGAATAGCTATTTGCTGCGTATCCGACAATACATAAATCCCGAAATCAATCTCTCTATCTGGTGGAATCCCAGGAAGCTCGTCCGAAAATACTTCAAGAAAATCATTCACAACAGGCACAAATTTGGGAGCAGGCACCTTTGAAGTGGTATCCACAACCCGGACCAAATGGCAGATACACCCTTTTATGATCATCTTAGAGGCTTTAAGGTAGGAACAAAATCTACCTCTTGGCACAACATTATTCGCTTCCCACTCGATAACTGATTCATTGGGAAACTCGAGCCTCATAATTCTGGTTCGGCAATCGAGTTGAGCAAAGCACGAATAGAGCCAATCCAACCCCATAATTACATCAAAATCTACCATTTCTAACTCAATAAGATCGGTCGTGGTATCCCGACCACGCAACGTGACAACACAATTCCTACAGACTCACACGGCCGTAATAGATTCACCAACCGGAGTCTACACAGTGAACGACTCGTGAAGCTATTCGGGTTCTATCCCAAAACATTGAGCAATAAATGGAGTAACATAGGACAAAGAAGACCCGGGATCAATAAGAGCATAAACATCATGTGGCTGAACAGTCAGAATACATGTGACAACAGCTGGGGAAGCCTCCGCACTCTGATGACCACTCAAAGCATAAAATCAACTGGGTCCCCCTCGACCCCGTGCTCCATCCCTAGTTGTATTGCGCCTTACTGGAGCTGGGGGCGTGTTGAAGATGTAGCGGCTGAATGGCTGGATGGCTTAGTAGTACCCCTACCCCCGCCCTGACTGGGTGCGTGGCAATCTCGCTGGATATGGCCTCGCTCCCCACATCTATAGCACACCAGTATATCCAAGTAACAAGACTCACAAGGAGACCTTCCACACTTAGTGCATGACCCTCCGCTGCTGCTGTAACCTCCCACCTGAACGACCCGACTGATGGAACCTTTTGCTATCTGAACCTGGTCCAAAGAGACCCGCTGCTGATAACTGTGCCCTGATGACGGGGCACTGGCTGAGGACTGAGCATAGGACTGGGATGGCCTTGATGACCCTCTCCCAAGGGCAGACCTCCTACTTGGAACTGAACTCCTAGGGTTGCCGCTGACCGGGCCTTACTACTTCCGAGCCTCTGTGGCCTGGTCGAATCCCACGATCTTCCCATAATTCATATCCGAATGCCAGCTATATTAGCTTCATTAACAACCAAGGGACCAAGGCCCTGAATGAACTGTCGAACTCTGGACTCCATAGTCGGCATCATGTGGATGGCATATTTGGACAGGCGCACGAACTCCATGTGGTACTCCCACACACTTATGTTTCCCCTCTTAAGGACCTCAAACTCCATAGAACGGGCTTCCATAGTCTCGGCAAGCAATAAATGATCCATGAAGGCATCAACAAACTCATCCCATTTCGCCGGAGGGCTCCCCTCCCTACAGGGCTCTCCCACATCGCAAACCATGAATATGCTGCTCCCTTTAACCGAGAGGAAGCCCACTCAACCCCCTCTGTCCCTGTAGCCTTCATAACCCGAAGAGTCTTGTGCTTTTCATCTATAAAATCCTGAGGATCTGCCTCTGGGTCGGTGTCTGTGAAATCTGGAGGGGCTAACCACAGAAACTTGTTGGCTCTGGAACCTTATGAATCCCCTTTCTCACCAGAGGACGTAGGGGAAACACTTGATCTTTGGGTCTGGGAGTCCACTAGGTGGGTCAACATCTGATTAGCTCCCTTGAGGTCCCCATCAGAAATACGGGGACCGGAAGCGGGACTGAGGAAGGATCAGTAACATCAGCGGGAAGTATTTCATCACCCTTCGCTAGAGTAGGAAGAAGAATAGTCTGGCCTGGAGTGGAGGAGTCGGGCTGGTTTGTGGCCGGGGAATCATTCACACCCCCACCACAAGCTGGAGAATTTGTGGCCACTCCTGAGGTGGCATTGGCCTCTGGGCCGAGTCGAGCTCTCTTCTTGGGTGCAGTTTACTGAAAATTGGGACAATGCACGAGTTAGATAAAGATGTTCTCACGTTCCACTTCATCGCACGATACAGGGTAACAATGAAAGGGTATTTTCCTAAATGTCCATGCAGCCCCCTAATTATAGATGTGGTCGACAACACACTAATAAGAAGGGCTCTACTAGACACGGCTCCGAGACATCCTAGGATACTTTTCAAACCTGAGGCTCTGATACCAAGTTTTTCACGCCCCGAAACCGAGGGATGAGACCGACGCCCAACCGGATGATCCCCCTCAAGCGGACCTGGATTGCGTTTCCTACCCAACGCGTTACCCGTGTTTACAATATATAATATTCCACATGAATTAGCAATTTAGAGTTTAAACATGAATCTACTTCTTGAGTCCATTTCACCCTTTATCATTTCAGCATTTGATAATGACAAACCATACAATAATTCCGATTCGGACCACGATTACTAGTAAACACATTTATTGCACAAAATACATATATGTACAACCCACATCATGTCTACGAAGCCTCTAAGAGTACTAAGGGTTTACAAAATACTTGCCGGAAACAAGGCCCCGCCTATACCTTAAAAGACATAATATATACAAAATAGATGATACAGAGTGCACACGGCCCCGAGATGAAGTGGGGCTCACCGGATCTTCTAAAGGTATGAAGGGGGAAACACCACTATCGGCGGTCTAAGCTACCTGTTGTGGAACCATCGATATCCATATAAAAGATGTAGCGCCCACGGCAAAAGGGACGTTTGTACCGTTGAATAGTACTAGTATGTATGAACAATGTTTATTCCAAGTAGAATCAAATAGTACACAATTGGAAGACAGTCAGGGTAACCACACACGTACCACACAAATATACATTTAGTACAAATGAAGATTTTCACCGTTACTCATTTCAATTATTCATCTGTTGCGGCTCGGAAACCGATCACACCGTTCATTCACATTTCACCTTTATTACTTCGTGTTGTGGCGCGCAACCCGATCCAACTATACCGTCACATTTGATAGCAACAATAGCCAACTATTATATCACATGGATTTTCATTATCATGAACATACGTTCATGTCAACCAACCACTATATGAAGTCAAGATACAATAATCCTTACCAAACAGTAATTCACATATGGTATTGCCACCATTATATAACTCAATTAAATCAATCCACAATTTCTTTTCATCATTTGCCAATCTCGGCCCTTAGCAATTAGATACCTTCCGACATTAGAGTACGTTAACATTCTTTCATTTAGAAACACATATTATTGTATTGACATATTCGAACATTAATTGAACCTTTCACATGATAGGATAAGCACAAATAATCACCCTTCACAATCGCAAATAACATATCGACTAAGAAAATCAGAGAATGAAATCGTACACTTCAACACAGCAGGACAATCAATTCACATATGCTCAAGCAAGAATTTTCATACCGTGTGCTCGGACACCAACAAGGTGAGTCCACAAGGATTAAAGTTAGCCATACATAACTTGAATCGGAATTCCCTTTAATTTTTTACCACAATTCACCGGACCTTCTAGCACCTTCAATCTAGTTCACAATGTGGCATAATTTAACTTAGAATTAGGAATAATGATCATGTCTTGAACTCACTTGAGCATTCTATAAAACACTAGGTGTTCCTTTAGATTAAATGGCCTTTTTTTAGTGAAAGATTACTCTAACCCATTTCCTTTTACTAGATTATGACTAGTTGGTTACATGCATGCAAGAATCCTACCCCCATCATCATTAACTCCGCATTCCTGTCGCATAAATGGCCCTCAAATGGGCCAAAAAGAAAAGCAGACTACCCATGTATGCGACCACTATGCGGTCCGCATACCTGTTATGCGATTGCATACTGCGTCGTATAACTCCCTCCGCAAAAGTCAAGGTGCAAGAATGCGACAACTATGTTGCCCGCATTCCTGAAACGCGATCAGATTCTAGGCCGCATAGTTGTCCTCAAAATGGATAGAAAAATGTCCAAGTATGCGATCACTATGCGTTCCGCATACCTGATTTGCGATCGCATAGTGGACCGCACCTGTGCAAATCTGGAAAATTTTATCCTTTAAGTCACAAGGTACTTTTTACTCAAAAAAGGTCAGTTTTAAGAAATTCTACAGTTATAACAGCACGGGGACCTATTTGGGCACTATTTTAGCCATGAAATTTTACGTGTCTTTACAATTTCCACTTCCGGATGGATTTTCTCAAAAATCTTCAAATTTCTATCTTTAGCCAAATGACTTCAAAATAACCTACGGACATCCGAATTCACTTTCGATCGCACTCACAACTCCATAATCACCATACGAAGATATTCCCAGGCTCGGAATCCAAACGGACATCAATAATTTTGAAGTGCTTTCCAACCGATATTTATGAAATCCTTCTAAAACACGAACTGCCACAGTATATGCCGAAACGCTTCCGAGTTATCCAAAACCCGATCCGGACATACGCCCAATTCTGAAATCATCATACGAACCTGCTAGAACCTTCAAATCCTGATCTGGAGGTCGTTTACTCAAATTCCAATCTTAGTCAATTTCTCCAACTTAAGGCTTCTGGAATGAGAATTTTCTTTCCAATTTGACTCTGAACTTCCCGAAGTTCAAATCCGACCACGCCCACGGGTCATAACACCTGAAATGGAGCTGCTCAAGACTTTAAACTGCTGAACGACGAGCTAGAGGAGCTCAAAGCAACAAGTCGGTCGCTACATTCTCCCCCACTTAAGTAGATGTTTTTCCTCAAACGTGCCAGAACTGCAATGGAGTTATCTGAAAACACTGTTTAACACCTCGTGTACCTGCCCATGCTACCACAACCCAGTTGAGCACATTAGCTTGATCAAATCTGAAGATTTCATGTTTTATCCATATTATAGGCTCAAAATCCAGTTTCAACACCTGATGTTTCTCTGCCAAGCCTATTTCATATATATAAACATCGTATCCACTACCACACGATATAGCAGAACATGACTACATACCTTTACTGAATTAGAACCATGCACCGCATAATTCATCATATGACCACAATGACACTCCCTGAACCTCAATAGCCAAAATTCCACGAACCTGATGCTCCCAATGTACCTTATATATATATCCTGCTATAATGCTAGCGATACCACCACAATGGAGGAGATGTGTAGAAATTTCTAACCAATTGCAGAGTTAACCAAACATTGAATACTTCCTCTTAACTAATACCACCATCTCATTACAAACCAATAAGGGTAACTGTCTTTCAATGTATTTCACATAATCTTATCGCATGAGATCCCTGATCCTAAAAATCTCGTCTCACCGAGTATGAACTGCTCAGACAACAAATCACCCCATACATGACAAATAGTCTGACATGACACCACAACGCGCCAGTAGGCCATAACTCGAACGTGATACATAAAGGAATGACTCAGAAAAAGACTACTCAACTACTCACGCAACTTATTATGAAATCTTCTCAAAAAATAGAAAGTAAAACACAGGGAATTAGATATAAGGGACCGTACTCAACATCACACTGTTGCGGCGCGCAACCCGGTCCAAATAACATGACCGTGGCAGCATTCCACCCGACCCCATCACAAAATTTACATAAGCAAATATACACGAAGCTAAATTTCTCACTATTACAAATTATTGAATATCGGTCACAAGCACGCTAAGTGCATAATACCATCCTGGGGAGACTGATAAGGCCATATGCTACATAACTCAAGCACAAATGCGGTGCGATATTTATACTCTGGATCTCAAGGGTTATCCTTCTCACATAACATCACCACTACGCAGGACCTCAACACATAAGAAATTATCAAGCAGTTTCACAACTCAGACACAATCATAATATTACATGAATTTGACGAAGACGGAACAATCACATGATATTCCAACACCCCTCCTTCAGGAGTGCTATACTGAAATGAACACATCTGCTTCACATGAAGCATATAATCTAACACACTCCAAGTTGATTCTGATCGCACCGAACTATGCTAATAGATTTTACCTGGATCCATATTAACCCTCCTCCACTCATAACACGGAAGAACAACCATCATAGACGAGACAAACACCCCAAAATCCACAACCAACTGAACCAAACGCCTTCCTGGCATAAACCCTCAAATAAGCAATATTACACTTCCTTATACTTGGTCTAAGTCTTCAACCAATCAGGTGACTACATGACACACTTATACAATCTTCTCGTGGCTACGCTCCCACGACCTTCCACCCTAGGTAGCAAGTTTGTACATCCATACCACCGACCACACTAATGCCGTAAAAGACATCAAGAACCGATGACCAGGGTACAAAGCTTCTTTCACCGAATATCGATCTCAGGTGACACTTAAGATAACACCAGCTTACTCTGAACTTTCAAATCCCTTTTTTCTTGCTCTCCCGAGCTCATGACATCCTTGCCAACACCGAATCACAATATTGATCCTTACTTCCAATTACATTCTTCTTACTCTACCTAAAATGACAATATGAGATTGCGCAAGAATTCCATCATAACTCCTGAACCACTAATAGGGGAAACACTTCATCATATAGAAACATTTTACTTACCTCAATTCAAGAGAACAATACCAAGACTCAAGTGAATTCTCACAATCACCCAACATGCAAATCCTTAAGTAGTGGTCTGAACCACCATAAACCTTCCGGGATCCGCCTACACCTGACAGGCCATAGCAATCAAATGCTCCCACATGAAATCTATTACGACGGCCAACAAGCCCCGCACATACCTGCCCAAACCACACGCATAATTTAGTTACATTGACGAAACTGATCACTACCGTAAATGTGCCATTTCAACCACGGCTAATCAATTTATCTTCTTTTAATCATCCTTAACTGCCTCATAAATAATAGTAACCTTATTCAACTCATAGGAAACTCAATCCTCACTCATCCCGAGTGGGCTTGATTCACGAGACCATGCTGCCTCAATCCCACAAATCGTCTCATACCCTCTTTGTGCTCATTCACATCTCCGACCGATATACCCATCCTCGTAATCTTTCTACAAATTCGGAGTTTACTCCTCTCACTCCCCCAATAATATCCTGCACACTGAAAATAACATAGAACACTCCAATTATTTTCCCTTTTCTCTGAAATAACGCTGCAAAAGCTCAATCCTTAATCATACTACTGTCTGAAACCTTTAAACGCTGCATTCTTAACTTTTGGATTTTCTAGGACCGCTATTGAGAGTCACCCACTAAGACCGGCCCCAAATACAATCAACTCAAGGCTCTTCTAGCACAGGAACACCCTTTTCAATGAAGCACGTGACCGAGCCACTACCCTACAGCTCGCATATGCCTTAAGCATAAATTGTGAATCTTTCAAAGCCTAACCCTGGTCAAACACGGCCAACTTTTGCACACATTCATCAAATCCCACGCACAATTACCATTTTACTCCTTTCCCTTAGATGTAATAACTTCCCAACACGCCGACAATCAGCGACCCCATGAGAACACAATCCTACAACCCAACTGCAGGTTGTGGGACTCCCCCACTTAGCCCGAAGCTACTCCTTGCACCACTATAGACCCTACTGAGATCCTTTACCCTTTGTTAACATGATCTTTCTCAACCAATCCGTCCAATACTTCCAAATTCTCTTGTTAGCAGTCCCTAAATACTCAAATTCTCTAGCATTTATTACCCATTCTGTCTCCTACCGAATAGCCACTAGAATCCCTCACAGAAACTTGCCAACCACACAACCGCTAACCTATTCACAGGAGATAACCCACCTGTGGAAATCACCAACTGACACCCTCTAACGACGCCGTACTGCACAACCTCTACAACATCAATATCCCATCCTAAGCCTGCTCTCATTCACCAACTTTACCAGTCCGTCCGCTCCTCATGGGCATCTACTAAATGTGCTACAACAACTTCAAATTCACCACCACATTGCGTCTTTCTTCATTCCTAACAACTCCTCCATGTTGTATCCAACCTTCCACCGAGATAACCCACATTTCAACTTAAGCTCGTGGACCCAATCACCATCCACTAAAAATCTCAAACTTTCCCTCAAGATAGGCAGTTGTCTTACCACTGAACTCTTGTGCTACGCCGCCACTCTCTCAGTTGTTAAACTCATTCCTTGAAACAACTACTTGACTTTCGTTCCTCACTCTAGGCCTTTTAGAAATTTTGCCGCCGCCTGACACTTCTCACATGCCTTCCTTTGTCGTACGCTGTCCAATTTAATATCATGCTCTGCAGCTCTTACACCAATAGATCACCATGACTTCAAACTCTACGAGGATCATCTTTCTCAAGCTTCTTTCATTATAAATAACTATTCAGTCCTGAACCACCACGCACCACGATCTCTGACAACCGCTTCTTCAATACTACTTCACAACACTCTGATCTGACCCAATGCAACCGAAGAAACCATGGCACCGACAGACTTAACACATTTCATTCGATCAATGATGACAACATCACATCACAAGTGAATATCCCACCTTATTTGAAACCACCAAGTCTTACTACTTTATCAATCCAATACCTGACCATTTATAGTCCAAATGCCTTTCCTCTGCCGGAACTAAAATGTTTAAATCTCGAAATCACGCCCTGAGAAGACCTCCCTTCAAGCCATTCATCACCCCAACATATGATCAAGCACTCTATCATCATATCAACGCGATAGCCAATCCTAAACATCATCTCAACCTGAGCATAACCTCAAGTCCCCAGAATCACAGCTACTTGCCGAAACAACATATTACTCTCCCACAGGGCAACGGCAATAGCCTCAATCAACTTCACAGGGAGAAACATCCCGCACCACACCCATAGCACCTTTTCAATTCCTCAAATTCCTGATTCATAGCAAGCGCTTCGCAACGCCTAAGATTAAGTAGGAAGAAACGTAGGCATAAGCCTCTGAGGAATCAAATCGAACGATAAGGAATCGAGAAGGGAAGTACTCCTCACAGCCTTGTAGCCTCTCGAAGATAAGTACAGATGTCTCCGTACCGATCCGCAAGACTCAATTAGACTTGCTCATGATTCGTAAAACCTAATGGAACCTAGTGCTCTGATACAATGTTGTCACGACCCAAAATCCCTGAGGTTGCGATTGCGCCAGACACCATTGTCAGGAAAGCCAATCATTAAATAGTTAATTCAAATTTCCTGTTTTAGCATTTTTGAAATCATTACCTTTCACTTTATTATATAGTAACTGAATAAAATCTACTACGTAAATACGACAGGCAAACAATTTTAATTTTTTATTACAGTAAGTCCCAAACACATTCAAGAATCCGGTGACACAAGTACATGAGCAATTTCTAATAATTTTATAAATTCTACAAAGCTTGTCCGAAATACAAATTAGACAAGGAAGAAAAATTAAAATACAATACAAAGAGGAAGACTCTGCCGACCGCAGGTCGTCTCCACGTGATGCAGCTTGTCTAAGTCTCCAAGTCAGCCATATTTCTATGAAGGTACATATGCAATAAAAATGCACAGCAAGTGTAGCATGAGTATAAAAACAATGTGTACTCAGGAAGTATCCCGCCTAACCTCACAGAGGAAGTGACAAGAGGTCAAATTAGACACTTGCTAGAAGTCAATTTAGTAAAATCAAGTGACACACTAAGCATGAATGTCATAGTAAATTTATTTAAATCGGGAATAAATAATATCAACTCCTTCCACATTTAACACTTTAAATCTTCGTCATTTGAGTAGACAAATTTAAATTTCCAAGCCAGTAATCAAGCAAAAATCACAGCAAGTACGCAACAAATATCATGCGCAAGCAATGCCGAGGGTCGACGGCCCGGACCAACATAAACATAAATTGTGCATTGCCGAGGGTCGAACGGCTCGAACCATAGATGCATCTATTTTCCCCGCTCGCGAATTGATCATGAGACGCGGTCAACATAATAATAATAATAATAATAATAATAATAATAATAATAATAATAAGGCTAACCTGCTGGCGAATCATACATGCGACTCAGGTGCTCATATGTACACGTACTCACATAATAAATCCGCATTTTTATCAAGAAAATAGCTACCCAGGAAAGTGGTAAAATTCTTCTTAAAAGAACACAAAAAATAGCTTTTAAATCATTGTTTTGAAATTCATTTGCCAAGTTTAATAATATTCAATAATATAACCTTATCATGAATACAATTATTCACATAGGAGTCAATTCACTTTCTAAATGATTAATAAAGGTACACTCTAGCCTTCTTAGGAAATAAATTACCAATTCAATAGCATTATCAGTCTAATATTATTGGCAAGATCACATTCACAACACGTAAGGCATGCTAGTGGATCCTAGACTACCCGAACATAAGCATATTAGTAGCTACACACGGACTCCTGTCACCTCGTGCGGACGTAGCCCCCGCAAATAATAGCATGTATTCATTTAGTTCACCTATGGGGACAATTCCCCCTCGCAAATTTTTAAAGGAGACTTACCTCCCTCCGAAATTTCATAACCGGCTTCCAAGCCCTCCCGACGACTCCAATTGACGCACAACTCCTTAAAACAAACCAAATAACGGCAAACCAATGAAAATATACTCTAATATTTGTGAATAATTCAAATTATATAAATCCTATGTCTGCTCAAGGAATTGACCAAAACGCCCTCGGGCGCACGTGCCCGGATTCCAAAATTTCTCGAAGATAAACTCTACCACAGCTTTACTAGGTCAAATATATAATTTACTCAAATATTCATGCTCAATTCATGGTAAAAATCCAAATTACAAAATTTCTAGGTCTTTCCTTAAAAATCCCAATTTCTACTAAATTCTCATATCCAAATCTGCATATAATATCCGCACCTGCGGTCCACATCTCGCACCTGCGATTTCGTAGGTGCGCCCAACCACCCGCACCTTCGGCTTTCTCAGCTCCAGCCAAAACTCGCACCTGCGCCTCGTTGTCCGCATCTCTGCCTTCACAGGTGCAGAAATTACATCGCACTTGCGCTCCCAGCAAAGCCATCAAAAATCTCGCAGCTGCAGCCAAAGCCTAGCAGGTGCGGTCAAACTAGATGACAGCAACCTCAGCACTTCTTCAAACTCCAAACTTGATCCGTTAACCACTCGGAATCCACCTGAGGCCCCCGAGACCCCATCCAATTACACCAACCTGTTCCAAAACATAGTGTGGACTTGCTTGAGTCCTCAAATCACATCAAACAATGCCAAAATCACGAACCGCACTAAAATTCAAACTTTATGAACTTCAAATTTCAAACTTCTACATCCGATGCTGAAACCCATCATATCACAACCGATTGACCCAAAATTTTGCACACAAGTCATATTCGACATTATGGACCTGTTCCATCTTTCCGAATTGCATTCTGACACCGATAAAATTTCCACTTCCGGTCGGATTTTCTCAAAAACCTTCAAATTTCTATCTTTAGTCAAATGACTTCAAAATAACCTACGGACATCCAAATTCTCTTTCGATCATGCTCTCAACTACAGAATCACCATACAAAGTTATTCACAGGCTCAAAATCCCAAATGGACATCAATAACTCTGAAATGCATTCCAACTAAAATTTATGAAATCCTTCTAAAACACTAACTCCCACAATATACGCCGAAATGCTCTCGGGTTATCCAAAACCCGATCCGGACATACGTCCAAGTCCAAAATTATCATACGAAATTGCTGGAACTTTCAAATCCTGATTCGGATGTCGTTTACTGAGAATTCCAATCTTAGTCAATTTCTCCAACTTAAGGCTTCTGAAATGAGAATTTTCTTTCCAATTTGACTCCGAACATCCCGAAATTCAACTCCGAACATGACCACGTGTCATAACACCTGAAATGGATCTACTCAACACTTCAAACCGTTGAACGACGCGCTAGAGCTCAAAATGACTGGTCGGGTCGTTATACTCGTTTTGAGCATTTGCATTCTATTCGATGGTTTGAGATCATGAGTAGCTTCATATGGTGTTTATGACTTGTACATATTTTTGGTTTTGATTTTCAAGTGGCTCAACATTTATTTGGATGAATGATTCTCAATTTGGAATCTTTAAGTTGAAAGTGTTAACCGAGTTTGACTTTTGTAAATTTTACCTCGGATCGATGTTTTTACTATTTAGTTAGGTTTAAATGATGATTTCAGACTTGGACGTATGCTTGGACTTGCATCTAGATATTTCAGGAAAGTTTTTGCACTGTTTGGCATAATTCGGCAATTTGAAGATTTGAAAAGTTTATAGGTTTGACTAAGAGTCAACTTCGGATTTATCGGGCTTGGATTGTTATCTCAAAAGTTGTAATATGCTTGTTGTGTTATTTGAAACTTGTATGAAATGTTTAAGGTGATTCCGAGTTGTTTAAAAGTGTTCGACGTATGTTTGGAATTTGGATATTGGAAATAGTTCATTAAGCTTGAATTGATGTGCAATTTTTATTTTCATATTACGTAGTTGGATTTGAGGCCTCAACTAGGTCCGTGTTATATTTTGGAAATTGTTGGTATGATTTTACAGGGCCCCCAGGGATTTTGGTTTGTTTTAGATTATTGGTTGAGAGATTAGTTAAATTGAGAAATTTGGGGTTTGACCATGAATAATATCGGGTCAAGACGACCTTGTTTCAGTATGTTG
This sequence comes from Nicotiana paniculata, assembly GCA_005239505.1. NCBI lineage: Eukaryota > Viridiplantae > Streptophyta > Magnoliopsida > Solanales > Solanaceae > Nicotiana > Nicotiana paniculata. The sequence goes on from ML345937.1 coordinate 112,916, forward strand.
AATGCACAAGTAGGTTCGTATTGTGTTTTATGATTGAAATATGGTTTGTGTCCAGGAGGTTCCGGATGAGTTCCGGATCATTTTGGTGAAGTTTTGAATTGCTAGTGTCGGTACTTCGCAGTTGCAAATATTTTGATGCAATTGTGAACTAACGCACTTGCAAACTCCAGGCCACAATCGCAAACATGTGGTCGTAATTGTGAGCTCGCAATTGTGATCCTATGGTTAAAATTTCGAGCATCTGCATTTGCGAACTTTTTGTCGCAAATGTGACATTTGTAGCTGGGTTATGAGTTGGAGTTTTGGGATTTTAGTTCATTCTTTCATATTTTGAACCCTAGAATTGGTAGCAGGAGATTTGTAGAAGGGATTTTCGTCCTCAATCATTAAATATGTGGTTTTAGTAAAATTTTAACTATATTTCATGGTTATATATTAGATTTCACATCATATTTATAAGAATGAAAGAAAAATTGGGAATTTTTGTGGAAGTTTTGAAAAATTAAAATTTCGGTTTTGAGAGTCGATTGGACTAGAATTTGAAATAAAAATATATATATGGACTCGTGGTGTTATGAGCAGTCAAAATCTATCCTTGGACTCATGTTTTGGCTGGCCGTCCGGGGTTGACTATTGTTGACTATTAGGGAATTGTGTAAAGATTTTAACTTTATCTATTGAAATTGGATTTGTCTTTCATTACTTGATGTTATTAAGTCAATTTTTGATATATTTGCGTGAGCAGAGGTGAATTGTAAAGGGAAAGTTATTTGTAAGTGTTTATTTGGCCTAGTTGAGGTGAGTATCTTACCTAACCTTGTGTAGGTGAATTACCCCATATGGATTGGTTTTATTGCACTATCTGAATTACGTAAAAGACATGTACATGACGTGACAAGTGTGTGCACGACCTTATATGTGGAAATTTAACCGGCTTAGAGTATTAGGTTTCTTATGTACATTAAAATGAAGTTGACTTGTCATGATATATCCTCCATTGCTAAATTTACCCTTACATGCTTTATTTGAAGTTGATTGGCTCATGTTTTATCCTATATTTCAATATATACTCTTATATGCTTTAATTGAAGTTGTTGCCTCTTTTACTGTTACGTTATCCTTTTCATATCTGAGATATTGTTATTGGAAGTCATTGTTACATGTTATCTCTTCTACGGTTGATTTATACTTAATTGAAGTCATTGTTACATGGCATCTCTTCCATTGTGATTTATCCTTATTTGAAATGGTTGTTACATGCTATCTCTCGTATTGTTAAGTTATTCTTATTTGTTGTCGTTGTTATATGTTATCTCTCTAATTGTTGATTTATTCTTATTTGAAGTCATTATTAGTTGTTATGTCTTTCATTGAGAGCTCATTCTTCCATTTCATTTTCTTCTTGTAGTTGTTGTGATGATTTACTTGTCGTTTTCCGTGTTATTATTGTTTTTGTTATTCTTTTACTCAGTGTTGTTGAGTCGAGGCTATGTGTGGTTGTGGTATTGGAAATGTTCTTAAGAAAGTGTTGTGGAATATGGGCACATGTGATGCCAATTGTTAAATTATGTTGTTAGGTTCTTGGAACATGTGGGATTGTTGGGAGGATTGTCAGGTTGTGTTGCATGTGACTTCTCTGTGCTATTGTTACAATTGATATTCGCACATGCAGCGTGACAAGGCGAGCTATATATGTTGGTTTTACGCATGCAGCGAGACAAGGTGGGACAATTATTATGCGCATGTGGCGAGACAAGGGGTATTTACTTTATTGTTGCGCACGCGGAGAGACAAGGTGGGCTATGTCGGGGAAGATTTTTGATAGCCTTGGGGCATTGTTACCGCTGATAATTGTGTTGACTTGAGTTCTTATAACACACTTGCATGAGCATAAACGATATCATGTCACCCATGTCAGTCCAGGAGTATTAATCTTGATGCCTACTGATCTTGCACGTGTATTCTTGTATACTGACTTATGTGTGTGGATTGGACTATTCACATGTAAGTTGGCCGTGCGAATATGAGGTATTTTTATTACTGGCACGTGAGTTATTCGTACAGCATGTGAGTTGTCCGTGCGCTTGTGATTGGTTATGTGGGCATGACATGCTAACAAATTATGATTCGTGATTTGTGACTCGTGATTGTGATTGTGAGGTGTGGTACCTCGGGGTGATTCTTTTGTAAACCTTGTGTAAGAACGGTTGATTATTTGGTTGTTACTGGTTTTCCTTACTCTGTTTTACTGGTACTTTAGCTTTTTTCTAATTACTTTTCCTCGTTACCACATGTTTACTCTCTATTGCCAATAATGGCTTTTACTCTTCATTTGCTAGTGTTGTATTCTTATTCTTTTCCATGTTTAACCTTGTATTGATAGTTCTCCTCTGGTAGCTTTATATTCATATTTGTACATGTTATTATGTATGGTAGGTGTCTTGACTGTGCCTCATCACTACTCCACCGAGCTTAGTCTTGATACTTACTGGGTAACTTTGCGGTGTACTCATGCTACGCTTCAACACATCTTTTGTGCAAATTCAGGTACCTCGGAGCGTGTCGGTCATCAGTTAGCCGATTGCGAGTTGCGGTGGAGACTTCGAGGTATATTTTCCATTGTGTTCGCATGCCTCGAAGTCACCTTCTGGATTTTTTACTTTGTTACTATTTATTTCTATTCCAAAAAGTGATGTATTTGTTATTCTTTGTTACTCTCAGAAAGGCCTATGACTTTATACCTCCGGTTTTGGAACATTGTAAATCTATTTGTAGTTGTTGGCTGCATACGGATATTAGTTATTCCTTTTTAATGGTAAAATGGTTTAAATCTCTTAATAACTCTGCATGTGTTGGGCTTACCTAGTCTTAGGGACTAGGTGCCATCACAACATCAAAAGGTGGGAATTTGGGGACATGACAAGCTGATATCAGTGCTCTAGGTTCATAGGTGCTACGAGTCATAAGCAAGTTTAGTAGAGTCTTGTAGATGAGTATAGAGACGTCTGCACTTATCATCGAGAGGCCATGGAACTATTAGGAAACTTCATGTTTTCCATTCTGATCGTACAAGTTTACTGATTTTGGAGTTTGAGCCTTGTCATTCTATTCTCCGACAGATGGTGAGCATACGAGGTGCAGCTCCCGATGATGTTTCCCCTAGAGCTTCTGTTACTAGAGGCTGGGGCAGAGATAGAGGCAGAGGGGGAGCAGTTGATACTTGAGAGGTTCAATAATTATCACCTTCCTACTTATAGTGGTGTAGTTACTGAGGGTTTTCTGGACATGTGCCATTGTATTCTCCGCACCATGGGTATTGTAGAGGTGATCAGGGTTGCTTTTACTAAATTTCAGTTGTCTACAACAACATATCAGTAGTGGGAGGCGTACTATGAGGGTAGGCCAGCAGATGCAATCCCACCCACTTGTACTCAGTTTTCGAAGATGTTTTTGAGGAAGTTTGTTCCCCAGACCCCCCGAAATGCGTGGCACACAGAATTTGAGCAGTTACATTAGGGCACTATGATAGGGTCAGAATATGTTATCAAGTTCAGTGATTTGTCTCGTTATGCAAATTGTTTGGTTTCTACAGTTAGAGGGTGGGTCTGTAGATTTATCGAGGGGCTCGATTACGGTATCAGATTCAACATGGCTTGGGAGTTAGAGATGGATACTCCAGTTCAGTAGGTTGTAGAGATCATTCGGAGGTTGGAGGTTATGCAGTGCCGAGAGAGGGGTGATAGGGAGGGTAAGAGGCCTCAGGGATAGGGAGGATATACTTATCCCTATTTTGAAGGCAGGGTATGTCATGGTAGAGTTTTTGTGGGTCAGCCAGTTCATTATGCACTGCAGTCTTCACGTGATTCTTCAAATATACATGGGTCCTAGAGTGTAGGTACTTTACAGCTTCCACATCCACGTCAGCGGAGAGGCTCCTTTAAGTGTGGGGATACGAGCCACATGGTGAGATATTGTCCCAGACTCCGGACGGGTGTGCCATATTAGAGTATTCAGCGTATGGATTCCATTCCAATTATTGTTATACCTGCGCTGCCAGCTAGGGGTGGAGGACAGGCGGGTAGAGGTTGTCCTAAATGGGAAAGGCCAGGCCAATTGTTATGATTTTCCTAGTTGGATTGAGGCTGATGCACTAGATGATGTCATTACAGGTATGGTTTTGGCTAGTTATAGAGATGTATTAGTATTATTTTGATCCGACCGCATTTATTGGTAAGCTTTATCTTACTTTGCTTCGTATATGGTTGTGGTTTGCGATTCTTGTATTTTCTTCACGTGTTCATGCCAGTTGGGGGATTCTATTGTGATAGCTCGTGTCTATCATTCTAGTTTTGTCGCTATTGAGGATCATGAGGCTTAGGCGCACTTTCTGTTAGTTAATATAGTCGGTTTAGATGCGATTTCAAGGTGGCTTAGCCACGACTTGTGATATAGGTGGTTTACAGGTATGAGAAGTTGGTTATGTGTTGTGATTTGGTTCTACGAGATTGAGTTAGTAGAAGGATTTTAGTTATCATGATGGTTATCTTGCTTGTAATTCCTAGAGGGGGGTGGGAACCTTATGTTCTTTGTGTATAGGTGTGAGGTGTGAGGTAGAGTCATGTTCGAATGAGATTCATTATGGTTATTGCGTGTGCCATTCTTCTTCCTTATAGGATGGACTCGTAGTATGGTAACGATGGGGAGTTGTACTTGTAGGACTTGTTTGGCAGTTCTCTCATACGTTTCGCTTTCCATATTTAGTAATATTCGAGTTGTTGTTGGGTTGGATTGCAATTTATGTTCCTATGTGGCGTTTGATATATCTTTTGGGTCGAGTGAGTAGTTACGAGTTTCACATGTTCTTGCACCATTTTCAGTGTTGGTAAGGTTTGGAAAAAGGCTCTAGTCGATATGAGACCGTTTTCCGATACTGGGTTGGGTCATGAGCATCTATGGCGGTCAGAAGTTATTGTAGTGAGTGCATAAGTTGTGGGACACATTATGTGGTTTGATCTTGATAGTGTATTGATGGCTTGGTGTAGCTTGTTGGGATGAATATAGTGTACATGTACAATGATCAGATCTTGTAATGGATTACAAATGTTGGAGACTAAGTTCTAAGGTTTATGGACTAAGGTTAAAGTAAGGATCTTCAGTTAGGTTGTGTTGTCAAGCTTACGTGTATTGGAATGACGTGAAGTCGTCCATGGTGATGTGCATGATGAGTTTATGTAGTGATTTGATGTCTTTGGAATGATTCTCCACACGTTCGAGGACGAATGTATGTTTGAGTGAGGGAGAATGTAACGACTAAACCGGTAGTTTTGAGCATTTGCATTTTGTTAAGTGGTTTAACATCATGAGTAGCTTCATATGGTGTATCATGACTTGTGTATATTGTTGATTTCGGTTTTTGAGTGGTTCAGTATTGATTTAGAAGAATGATTCTCAATTTAGAAGCATTAAGTTAGAAGGGTTGACTGAGTTTAACTTTTGTAAATTTGCCCTCGGATCAAAGTTTGTATGTTTTCGTTAGGTCCGAATGCTGATTTTGTACATGGATGTATGTCCTTATATGAATTTAGATGTTCCTAGAACGTTTTGGCACTATTTGGCGAAAGTTGGCAATTCGAAGGTTGGGAAAGTTCATAGGTTTGACTGAGAGTTAATATTGGATTTATCATTCTCGGATTGTTATTTCAAAAGTTGGAATATGTTTGTTGTTTCATTTGAAACGTGTGTGCAAAATTTGAGGTAATTCCGAGTTTTTTAGGGGTGTTCGGCGTAAGTTTGGAATTTAGAAATTTGAAATAGTTCATTAAGCTTGAATTGAGGTGTGGTTCGTGGTTTTGATGTTATGTTGCAGGAATTGAGGCCTCTAGTACCCCCTTATATTTTGGGACTTGATGGGATGATTTGACGAGGTCCCGAGCGGCTAGGGTGTGTTTTGTTAATTTGTTGAGAGACTAGTTAAATTAAGAAATTTGGAGTTTGGCCATGGTTCATATTTGGTCAAGACGATTTATTTTTAAAGTTTTGAGTGTGCGTTCAGGTGTGTAGCCTGTTTCATGATTGAATTGCATATATGATTTATGTCCGGGAGGTTCCAAATGAGTTTAGGGGTGTTTTGGATCATTTTGGTGAAGTTTGGGATTGCTGGTGCTTGTACTTCGCAATTGTGAACTACTTGTTTAAATTGCTAAAACCGCATTTGCAAACTTCTGGTCGCAATTGCGAACCGTGGTCGCAATCACGAGGATGTTGTCGCAATTGCGAAATTGTCGTTGCAATTACGAACATCCGCAATTGCGAACTTTTGGTCGCAAATGCGATATCTACAGCTGGTTAAGAGTTGGAATTTCGGAAATTTAGCTCATTCTTTCATATTTTGAACCCTCGACTTGGTAGGAGGAGATTGGAGAGGGGATTTTAATCTACAATTATTGATGAAGTAGTTCTAATCAATTTCCAACTATATTTCATGATTATATATTATATTTAACATCATATATACGATAATCGAAGAGGACAGTTGGGGGTTTTTGTCAAAATATTTAGAAAATGGAAATTTGGATTTTGAGAGTCGATTTAGACATGGATTTGAAAACAAAACATGTATATGGACTCGTGGGTTTATGGCTAGTCGAAGTCTACCCTTGGATTGGGGATTTAGGACTGACTTTTGTTGACTTGTGAGAAATTGTGGTAAAGATTTTAATTTTATATATTGGAATTTATTTCTCTTGCAATTACTCGATGTTACTAAGTTGATTTTGGTTAGATTTGAGCCGAGTGGAGGTGAATGGTAAAGAGAATGCTATTTGTGAGTGTTCATTTGGCCTATTGGAGGTAAATATCTTGCCTAACTTTGTGTGGGGAAACTATCCCGTAGGGATTGATTTGATTGCACTATTTAATTTATGTGATAGATGTGTACACGAGGTGATGAGTGTTTACACGAAATGATTTCAATAAACCTGTCTTGATTTAATATTACTATTCTGGTCTTATTGAGTCCAAATCATTCCGTAAATAGTCAAATTTGAACCTTTTTGGCTATAATTGCAATAACTTTGAATAGCCCATGCATAAATTTCTGTATTATAATTTATTAGAAATTAGTCTTTTGTATTTTGAAATACTAAATAACCATTTTTTTTAAAAACATTTCTATGCATGAAACTCATTTTTTTAATTAGTAATTATTTTGCAAATTATTTTTTAACTAATTTATTTGGGGTATTTAACAAATATCCATATTCAATTTCAATTATAGCCTAAATTAATTAACCCCAATCACCCTTATAAACCAGTCCAATAACCCAGGCCCAAACCCTTAGCTAACCCGACCTAACACCTTAACAAATCCTGGCTGTTGAACATTTTTTATCAACGGTCCAGATTTCCCTAACTTTAATTAAACCTAAAGAACCCCCCCCCCCCCCCCCNCTCTCACCCGCCATCACCCCTTCCCTCTCCTCTCAACTCTCTCGACTGAACCCTAGTTCTAAACGCCGTAAAACCTTCATTTTATGAGACTTCCATTGCTTCTCCGACCAGTCTCGGCTTTCTACGCACCGTGGCTCTTTGATTTCATAGAACCTTGGGACGATCTCAAAGCAACCCTACCAGTTCTGGGTTGATCCCTTGAATATTAGCCTGTCTCAGGCCATTTTATCGATTGTGAGTAAGAGATTTCTCTTTATTTTATTACGAATCTGTAGTTTCTAAACCTATTATCTCATCTCTACTATTTCTCTGAAACCCTAGTCTATTGCCTTCGATCCTTCTCAGAACTGTATAGATCTGAGGTGAATCAAGCACTATTACATTTTTCTCTGGAAAAAACTTCTAGTTGTAACTAATTATTCCGACTTTTCCCTAAACTAGGGTTCAGTACAAATTGTTTTGCAAAAGTCTTTCAGACTTCTAAGTGCTTAATCGACTTTCCTTTCATCTTCTTGACTGATTTTTACAAGAGTGTTCAAACCTTAGCTTATTTTGTGATTTTTCTAGCCTTTGCTCGATTCTAGGTACTTCCTAAGTTACCAGTTATATTACTTTGCCCTATTTCTTGGACTTAAACGTTTTCTTTGTCAAATCCTTTATTATGTTGTTTTTGCCCTAATTAATCTCTATTAGGGTTTGCATCTATTTTCCGGATAATTTTTATATTTTTGTGAAGTCTTTACTTAGTGTATATTCCATTTTTTGAAGGTGATATGTCATTCCAGAAATCATTATTATTTTGAAACTTGGCTAATTGATTTATTAGAGATTCGTGTGTATAATTCTTGATTGTTTCCTTGTATATGACCTTAGTTTGGTCATTCATGCCTTATTGGATTGCTTATATAATTGTGGGTTCTTACTGATGATTATATCCTAAATTAGACCTTGATTATTATTGTTTGATCAAAGAGTCTATTATGAACTCCCTTATTTGGTTTGATTTGAACTTCTTGCCTTAATTAAATCCATGTTACTACTGTTTGGTCAACTATCCTTTAATAAAGGAGTCTATAATGAACTCCCTATGTGATTGGATTATGTGATTTTCTTAATTGTTGGTTCCTGGTTCTTTTACCTTGTTTGTCCTACTCTTAAACTACTATATATACATTCTTATTTTTTACCTCTCAACACACGAACATTGGCTCGAAACACAAACTTACACTCTAGCGCTCTCTTTACTCTGCTAGTTGTGATATTCACTGGTCTAGCCGGCTGTAAGCCAAGGCTAGATATTGAACTGCACCTGCTTTACATTATGTGTTCTCTTCTTTAACTGGTGTGTCTCAATTTAATTTTGAAATCCAAAGCTTTGTGTGTTTCATTGTTGTTCTAGTTCAGCAGTTATGATTTTCAATCTTGTTCCTGTTTATTGTCCTGTTTAGCATGCCTAATTCTATGTTGCTCAATATGTAACTAGCATGTCTAAACTAAATCCACTTGTTTATTGCTTTATCTAGCATGTCTAAATATTGTTTGTTCGATATGTCGTCAGCATGTCTAAATTATGAAGTCTTATGTGATGTTTGTCTAGCATGCTTATTTAAGTCCATGCCTATCCTTATCAAGTTGGTTGTATGTCTGATGTTTGTTCAACATGTCTACTTACCCCTTGTCTAATCTCATTCATCGATGAGATCATGTTAAATTATCTAGTCGCTTAAGGCATTAAACTAACTCTAATTGAGTGTCTGATTCTGTCCAATACCCCCTTTTTGGTTTCAACATGGCTTTACTGCATCCTTGCTCTACGTCTCAATTACCCACTGTCATGACTAACCTATTAATATTATAAAGCTCCTAAGATTTCTATGCATTTGTTGTCTATATGCCTCCATGTACCCTGTTCATGTATTCCCGAATTTGAATTCTATGTGTCCCTAACCCCTTCACCCTTGTGTGAAATCTGTTTGTCGAGTGTTTATGAATCTGGGTACCCTATGACCAATTGATTGTTTGCTAATTTCAAATATGTTCTTAGTATTCTTCTCAAAATTGTTTTACACTACTAAACAAGTTTCTATTTCAGAAAACCTTTTCACTCCTGAAAGTTATCTATATATTGTCTTTCCACTAAATCTTTCAACACTAGGTCAAACACTCTCACTTTAATCTTAGGTAAATAGGTTCTGCCCCTCCAGTGTGTGTAATGCCTTGGGATCTTCTTGAGATCCCTTTAAACTCTGGCACACTGGGGATGGCCCTTTCCACATCACACTTACTCAATCCCTTTTATGGAAAGTCTTGGTGTGAGCACTGCTCGGGATCCTTAAGGTCTTTAAGGAACTATGACACACATGGACACAAACTTGGCTATTAAATCCTTGGCATTTGAAATTACTGAAGGCCTGGTACCTCCCAGATCTGCTTTGGGCCTATTTCAGGCTCCCTATAGTTAAATTTAATTTCTATTTATGTAGTCCATTCGATCATTGGTCTGTAATAAATATTTGTAAACAGATATTGGGGTAACTAGTGAAAATCTAGGGTTTCTATATGACTTTGTGGGTTAAATTGGGAAGAAATCATGTTTTTTTAGGTTTTATATTATGTTGATTTGCTATAGAAATCATGTTCTAGGTTTGTTTGATGCACCAGATATCATGCTTTAGGATTTCCATGTTTATTTGCATTGAATCATGCTAAATTTGTGCATTAGACATCCTGTCTTAGGATATTCACTTTTACTGCTTTCGCCTATTAGAAATCGTGTTGTAGTTCATCACCTTATCTCTGACTGTCAGACCATATAGAGCCCAACGAGTCTCGAGATAGCAAGGATGAACAACATTATTTATTTTTGCTTTATATGAAAATGATTTCTCTTTCTTGCATTCTATTTTAAATAAAATTACTAGTGTTCCGAAACGTTTGTTTAAATTATTGCAAATTGCTTTTATGTTTTAATGAATCGATATGTATTATTTTTTTTTCTCATACTTTTACCTATACAACATTACTATTTCCTATCTTGATTAACCAATGGATGTGACATGCAATGAGATAATGCAACAAAAGGACAGTGATTCAGAAGAAAATATCATACCCGAGGAAATCGTCAGGGAATCAACCGGGGCAAATCCCTACATGCTGGTTTATGGTACAAAAGTTGTTATTAATGCCAAAGTAGAGATTCCTTCCTTGAGAATCGTATAAGAAGCTGAGCTCAGCGACACAGAACGGATTAGGAGTCGTTATGAGTAACTAGCCCTCATAGACGGGAAAAGAATGAATGGGGTGTGTCACAGACAACGTTATCAGACATCATGTCCAGAGCCTTCAACAAAAGAGTCAAGCTTATATAGTTTCACACCGGGGCATCTGGTGTTGAAGAATATCTTTCCGCATCAAGATGAAGCCAAAGGAAAATTCTCTCCTAACTGGCAAGGTCCTTACATGGTTCATAAAGTGCTGACAAGAGGAGCTCTCATACTTGCAGAAATGGACGGGGAAGTCTGGTCAAAACCAATCAATTCAGATGCAGTCAAGTAATACTATGTACAACTCTTTATGCTTTCTCAAATGATGTAAATTGAACTACGCTCGACCTGATTCCCGTTTAAGAGGGGATACGTAGGCAGCCCTGTGGTTCGGTCATAATTCAATAATAATCTTATATTTTCCCACAATTGGAAACTGGGGCTGAATTTTGAGGAGGACCCTTAAAATTCAGAAGCAAGATAAGTCGATCGCCGCATGTACAACAGTCATAGACATCAATCCATCAAGCTGGGGCAGAATATTTAGGAGGACCCTCAAAATTCCATAGCGAAAGAGTTGCAATGTCTCGGACCTTGTCACGGTCTTGGTTCATCTAAAAATCTTAAAGTACATTTTTTACTATGTCTTTATAAACTATGCATACTTGCTTGTAAGGTAACTCTGTCTAGCCAAACGCTACCCCGATGATGCAAACAGGATCATCAGACCAAGTAAAGCAGGGCAAGCAAAGCCAGCAGGGACACGAATCAACCTCCCCCATCTAAAAAACTCACGATTTTTCTTTGGATGCACGGACAAAGTATAGACATGCCGCAAAGTCACAATCCTCACAACAATCCCGCTATCAAAAGTTGCTACCAACTAAGAAATTTTGCTAGTATCTGGTATTCATTCTATTTTCTGCATAAGGCTAATCTCTGCCTTTATCTGTATAAGGCTAATCTTTGGCTTCACCTTGCATAAGGCTAATCTCTACCTTCACCTTTCATAAGGCTAATCTCTGCATTCACCTTGCGTAAGGCTAATCTCTGCCTTCATCTGCATAAGACTAATCTCTGCCTTCATCTGCATAAGGCTAATCTCTTCCTTCACCTTACATAAGGATAATCTCTGCCTTCACCTTGCGTAAGGCTAATCTTTGCCCTCATCTTCATAAAGTCTAATCTCTGCCTTCATCTGCATGATGTCAAGCTCTACCTCCCCCATTTTCATAAGGCTAATCTCTGCCTTCCCTTTGGATAAGGCTAAGTTCTACCTCCGGATTCGCATAAGGCTAATCTCTGCCTTTATTTGCATTGGGACTAAGCACTGTCCCGCATCTCGCATGAGACTAAGCTCTGTCTACATACATGCATGAGGCTAAGCTCTACCTCCAATTTACATTCTTTCACCGAGACTAAGCGTTGTCTCTCTAACATTATCTAGTTTGATCTTCTTTCGGTTTAAGTTATGCCCTCTACTTCGCAAGACTAAGCTTTTTCTTGTTAGCATCATATTATTGCATATCATGGTATTAAATATCGCAAACCTATCCAAAGGTGTCATAGTCTAAAGTCATCATCCTCATAGTCGGAAGACACCATGTCATAGGATGAAGATCTCTCTCGACTTGCATATCATTATTCAAAGGCGTCATAGTTCAGAGGCACCATCCTCAAGGCCCTTGAATATCATTTCATGTCCTGCGAATCTCTCACCGAAGAATTCATGGCCCAGGACATCATGGTCTAAGGACGTCATCCCTAACCGTCCGAAGACAACCTTCATCGTCCAAAGGGAACCTGCATCACGTTTAAATTTCTGGACAATATATGCTTGTAGCATCTTCGTTTGCAGGTAACTCGACAAGAAACTGTTATCCTAGCGGGAGAGATCTCGCTCCAGTTCCTTCAGTAATCTCAAAACTTGGCCTCTCACCATAACAAATTCCTTCACCTATCCCGCAACATTGTGATTGTTCTTGTTATGACTTCATCGATATATTTCGCCAATGAATTCAGAACTACACGGGACATGATTCCTATAAAATCGGGGATATGTAGGCAGCTTAGAAGCTAGAGTGTGGCCTAAATTTCTCAAACCGTTTCCCTCGGTCAAAATTGGCCATCATATCTTCACCCGACAACTCTTTCATCCTTTCTGGGTAAAGAGGGGCAGCTGTTGATACCCAATTTTTACCAAAATAATTTTCTAATTGCATATATGTCTTCAAAATCATGTATTAGCATCGATTGGTATTTTTCCACAATTATTCATATTTTTATTAATTTGCTCAGTATTTTATTTATAATAAATAATTATAAAATTGCATCACAAATGATTTCAAAAACCCTTCTTGATTTAATATTACTATTATGGTCTTATTGAGTCCAAATCATCCAATAAATAGCTAAATTGGCACCTTTTTGGCTATAATTGCAATAACTTTGCAATTATAGCCCATGCATACATTTTTGTATTATATTTTATCAGAAATTAGTCTTTTGTATTATTAATACTAAATAACCATTTTTTTAAACTCATTTTTATAATTAGTAATTATTTTGCAAATTATTTTTAACTAATTTATTTGGGGTATTTAACAAATAGCCATATTCAATTTCGATTATAGCCTAAATTAATTCAGCCCAAACACCCATATAAACCTGTCGAATAACCCCGACCCAAACCCTTACCTAACCCGACCCAACACCTTAACAAATCCTGGTGGTTGATCATTTTTTATCAACATCCCGGATCTCCCTTACCTTAATTAAACCTAAACGACCCCCCCCCCCCCCCCCCACCCNCCCCCAACCCTCTCATTTCCCTCCCCTCACTCGCTATCACCCCTTCCCTCTCATCTCAACTCTCTTGACTGAACCCTAGTTCTAAACATTGTAAAACATTCATTTTATGAGACTTCCCTGGCTTCTCCGGCCAGTCCCTGCTTTCTACGCACTGTGGCTTTTTGATTTCTTATAACCTTGAGATGATCTCAAGGGAACCCTACCAGTTCTGGGTTGAACCCTTGCTTATTAGCCAGTCTCACGCCATTTCCTCGAATGTGAGTAAGAGATTTCTCTTTATTTTATTATGAATCTGTGGTTTCTAAACCTATTATCTCATCTCTACTATTTTTCTGAAACCCTAGTCTATTGCATTCGATCTTTCTCATATTTTTATAGATCTGAGATGAATCAAGCACTATTTCATTTTTCTCTAAAACAAACTTCTGGTTGTAACTAATTATTCCAACTTTTCCCAAAACTAGGGTTTATTACAAATTGTATTCCAAATGTCATTCAGACTTCTAAGTGCTTAATCGACTTTCCTTTCACCCTCTTGACTGATTTTTACCAGAGTGTTCAAACCTTAGTTGATTTTGTGAAATTTCTAACCTTTGCTTCGATTTTGGGTACTTTATACGTTACCAGTCATATTACTTTGCTCTATTTCTTGGACTTAAATGTTTTCTTTGTCAAATCCTTTATTATGTGATTTTTTCCCTAATTAATCTCTATTAGGGTTCGCATCTGTTTTTCGGCTAATTTCTATATTTTTTTGAAGTCTTTACTTAGTCTATTTTCTATTTATGGAAGTTGATATGTCCTTCCAAAAATCAGTATTATTTTGAAATATGGCTAATTTATTTATTACTGATTCTTGTGCATAATTCTTGATTGTTTCCTTTGTTTATGACCTTAATTTGGTCATCCATCCCTTATTGGATTGCCTGTATAATGATTCTTACTGTTGATTCTATCCTAAAATAGACCTTGATTATTACCGTTTGATCAAGGAGTCTATTCTGAACTCCCTTGTTTGGTTTGATTTGAACTTTTTGAATTAATTAAATCCATGTTATTACCGTTTGGTCAATTACCCTTAATTAAAGGAGTCTATTCTGAACTCCCTATGTGATTGGATTATGTGATTTCCTTTATTGCTAGTTCCTAATTCTTTTACCTTGTTTTTCCTACTCTTAAACTACTATATATACATTCTTAGTTTTTACCTCTCAACACACGAACATTGGATCAAAACACACACTTACACTCTAAAGCTTTCTTTCTTCTCTGCTACTTCTGATATTCACTGGTCTAGTCGGCTGTAAGCCAAGGCTAGATATTGTACTGCACCTGCTTTACATTCTATGTTCTCTTCATTAACTGGTATGTCTCATTTTAATTTTGAAATCCAAAGTTTTGTGTGTTTCATTGTTGTTATAGTTCAGCAGTTATGAGTTCCATTATTATTCATGTTTATTGTCTTATTTAGCATGCCTAATTTTGGCTTTCTCAATATGTAGCTAACATGTCTAAACTATAGCTATTTGTTTACTGATTTATCTAGCATGTCTAAATCTTGTTTGTTCGATATGTTGTTAGCATGTCTAAGTTATGAAGGCTTATGTGATGTTTGTCTAGCATGTTTATTTAAGTGCATGCCTATCCTTCTCAAACTGGTCGTATGTTTGATGTTTGTTCAGCATGTCTACTTACCCCTTGTCTAATCTCATTCACTGATGAGATCATGTTAAATTATCTAGTCTCATAAGGCATTAAACTAACTCTAATTGAGTGTCTAATTCTGTCCAATACCCCTTTTTACTTTTAACATGGCTTTACTGCATCCTTGCTCTATGTCTCAATTACCCACTATCATGACTAACCTGTTAATTCTATAAAGCTCCTAAGAGTTCTACACATTGGTTGTCTATATGACTCCATGTTCCTTGTTCATGTATTCCCTAATGTGAATTCTATGTATCCCCAACTCCTAATGTGAATTCTATGTATCCCCAACCCCTTCACCCCTGTGTGAAATCTGTTTGTCGAGTGTTTATGAATATGGGTACCCTATGACCAATCGACTGTTTGCTGGTTTCAAATATGTTCTTAGTATTCGTCTCAACATTTTTTTTTTCACTACTAAACTAGTTTCTATTTCAGAAAACCTTTTCACTCCTGAAAGTTATCTCTATGTTGTCTTTCCACTAAATCTTTCAAAACTATGTCAAGCACTCTCACTTTAGTCTTAGGTCAATAGGTTTTGCCCATCCAGTGTGTGTACTACCTTGGGATCCTCTTGAGATCTCTTTGAACTCTGCCACACTGGGGCTGGCCCTTTCCACACTACACTTACTCAATCCCTGTTTTGGAAAGTCTGGGTGTGAGCACTGCACGGGATCTTTGAGGTCCTTAGGGAACTCTGACACACTTGGACACAAACTTGGCTATGAAATCCTTGGCATTTGAGATTACTGAAGGACTTGTTCCTCCCAGATCTGTTGTGGGCCTATTTCAGGCTCCCTATAGTTAATTTAAATTCTATTTATGCAATTAATTCAATCATTGGTCTGTAATAAGTATTTGTAAACAGATATTGGGGTAACTAGTAAAAAGGGAGGGTTGCTATATGACTCTGTGGGGTAAACTAGGAAGAAATCATGTTTTTTTAGGTTTTACATTATGTTGATTTGCTGTAGAAATCATGTTTTAGGTTTGTTTGATGAACTAGCTATCATGATTTAGCATTGCCATGGTTATTCGCATTGAACCATGCTATATTAGTGCATTAGATACCATGTCTTAGGATATTCACATTTACAGCTTTCGCCTATTGAAATCGTGTTGTACTTCATCACCTTATCTCTGATTCTGCTCAAATCATAATAACCTAGAGACATGTTGTTAAAATCACTGTTACAATTATGCTTATGACCATCCCTATGTGCATTCAATATCCTTTTTAGGGACTCTGTTTGCATCTTTTTTGAACCATATCTATATCATCTAGATAAATAAATGTCTTTGAAAAGGTTAACAAACAACCTCACACATAGATCATGTTCCAGTATCAATCTGTATAAATCATCTGTTATAATTTTCATCACATACACTAGCATGCCTATAGGATGAAATAACATCAAAATTTTTGAACATATCCTGTAATTGCGATTGCATATAGTCCCACGCATAGGCAAGCCTGAGGTGATTAACGTATTTATATAAAACATGAAACTATGTTCGGATTATCTACAAACTACTCAGGTTTAACAGGTTTTAAAATCAGTAGGCAAACTGATTAAGATTCTGTCACTCCGCTCTAAAACAGTGCTACATATTTTGTATTTTTTTTATGCTCACCTAGATATCCTTGCTCTAGGACTCCTCTGAAATTAACTAATATGTGCTTGAGACGTGCTGTTTATTTACTTATATGTGGAGGTGAACATGAGCCCCTTAACTGTTCCCCCTATTTTCTTGTCATATGTGTTATTTGTTGTCGCCTAGATTTTTTCCCTTTTAAGAACCTTTGGGGTTTTCTAGAAATGTCCAAATTTAGAGGTCCTAAACTCCTCCGGGACCACAAGGAAGGGACGGGTAACATCACGCTTAGAGCTCGCTAAATAAAAATTCGCTTAATAACCACTTATGAGTGGGGTAATGGGTAGAAAAGGATATGATGACCTGTGCGCTAATGAAACGTGTAGCCCCTCATTGAGGAGTGATTATCGGGAATTGCATAGATATGATCCTATAGGTTAAAAAATATATGACCCCTTTCACCCATTTACATATGTGTGCTTATACTGCTTATTTTCACTTGATTAATTCACAAAGTTAGTTTGTCCGGGACACATAGTTGTGGACTTCAAGGGGTGCCTAACACCTTCTCCTTGAAGTAACTTCAAGCCCTTACCCAATCTCTGGTTATACAATTAGCATTATAAATGTCCCGTAATAGGTGTCCTAATTCACCTTAATTCGTTAGATGGCGACTCTTCTAATTCCTTACACCCTTTTTCCCAAAAAAGAAATGAGTTGTCCCAATAATGACAAAACCCTGACCAATCCGAAAGGAGAGGAAAAAGGGGGGTGCGACAATTACTTTGCAGCGTTATTAGTTATTTGAGTTGGAGAAAATTGGGAATTTTCATAAAAGCGTTCTTAATGTACAATGAGGATTTGAAGGCCGATTTGGTATCGGTATTGGATAATTTTGGTATGGTTGGACTAGCATCAGAATGGGTGTTCGGTTTTGTGGATTTGTTGGGTTCGAAGGTGCAAGCCCGTGATGGACTTTTTGAGTTGGCTTTTTAGTTTTATTCAATGATCTAAGATTTATTATCCATAATTGTTTCCTCTGATTTTTATTTATGATATTAAGTTATCTGGGCTATATTTGAGCCGTCTGGAAATTGTTTCACACGAGAAGGTCATTTTAGACTATTGATTTGTCTTCTTTGAGGTTAGTGTCTTGTCTAAATTTGTGTGGGGGAACTACCCCTTAGGCTTTGAGTCATTTGTGTTATGTGAAAGTTGTGTACGCGAGCTAACGAGTGCGTACTTGGCCTTATATGTGGAAATTAACCAATTTAGACTCTTAGAATTCTTTGATGTATTTATTAGGAATTATTAGCACATGTTATATCTTTAATTGTCTTGTTTACTTTCGCATGTTTTATTTTAAGTTGTTGTCACATGCCACATCCTTTCTTGCCGGAATAATTCTCACGCATTATAAGTGTGTGCACAAGGTGCCTTGAGCATATGATGGTCAGTGTAGACTCGTATCTTAGTAATTTCTCTGCGAATCTTGTGTTAGAATGACTTGATAAATTGGTTGTCATTTGTGTTCCTTATTTGGTTCCAATGGTTACTTTCACGGTGCTCTTATTACTTTATTATCTATATCACATGTTGATTCTTGTTGCTATTTATTGATTCATGCTTTCCTTTATTAGCTTTATACTTCTATACTGCACATGTTACTTTAACTAGTAGGTGTCATGACTTGTACCTCATCACTACTCCACTGAGGTTAGTCTTGATACTTACTGGGTACCCATTGTGGTGTACTCATACTAAACTTCTGCACATATTTGTGCAGAGCCAGGTATTGGAGATATAGGACTCGGACAGAGTTAGCTTATTGATCCCAAGTATTCAAGGTAGAGCTACTTGGTCGTCGCAGTCCCTTGGAGTCCTTTCCTTTCATTGTAGTGTAAACTTGTCATTTGGACAATACTGTATTGCTATCTTTGAGAGCTTTCCATGTATTAGTAGATTCGTGTCTATCCTAGTGTTACGAGGTTGTTATGATTATTCTGCATAGGCTTATTTTGCTTTTGTATCGGCATTCATTTTATACTATATTTCACATTATCATTGTTAAAACTAGCTTAATTGTTGTTAGTAATCGGCTTACTCAATCTTATAGATTAGGTGCAATCAAGGCACCTGCGGTGGGATTTTGAGTAGTGACAAGTTGGTTTCAGAGCTCTAGGTACATAGGTTCTACGAGTCACGAGCATGTTTAGTAGAGTCTTGTATATCGGTACGGGGGCGTATGTACTTATATTTGAGAGGTACGGAACTATTAGGAAAAATTCACTTTTTTTCATTCGTGTCGTGCAGATTTGTTGATTTCAAAGTTTGAACCTTTGTATCTCTATTCTCCCAAAGATGATGAGAACACGCAATATTGGATTAGCTGAGCAGGCACCTGCACACCCTGCTAGAGCCGCGATAGGCTAGGGATAACCCGAGGAGGGGCATGCGTCGTAGCTAGGGCACCTGTCAGAGATGTAGTTGAGGAGCCACCAGTAGCTCCAGTTGGGGGGAAAGGAAGCATAGACGCCTGTTATTACCCCCGAACATTAGGAGACTTAATTGCAGTTCATGAGCATGTTTAGTACAGCTTAGGTGGGATTGATCTTCATTGCACCATCTACTTTACATATTGGTATATGAGCTGAGACTCCTACTGCCCGTACTCTAGAATAGCGACTTACATTGGTCAGGATGTGAGTGAGGTGACGATACAACCTATTATTCCACTTCAGCCCGAGGTCAGGCCAAGGGCATTAGAAGAGGAGTAGAAGATGCTTGAGAGGTTCAAGAAGTATAGTCTATAGTGGCACAAGTACTGAGGATGCATAGGGATTTCTAGAGAAGTGTTACTTATTCTCTGCACCATGGGTATCATGGAAGTGGAGGGGAGTTACTTTTACTATATTTCAATTGTTGGGGGCAGCGTGACAGTGGTGGTAGGTTTATGAGGAGGGTAGACTGGCCGATGCAGCACCAGCCACTTGGGCTCAATTTTTGAAGAAGGTTTTGATGGAGTTTGTTCCCCAGATCCTTCGAGATGTGTGGCAAAAAGTTCAACCAGATGCTTCAGGGCACCATCACAGTGTCAGAGTATTCCCATCAGGTTCGGTGAGTTATCTCGTCATGCATCTACTTTTGTTTCTACAGATAGAGAACTAGTCTGTATGTTTATTGAGGTGCTCAGTTATGGTCTTAGATTCAGCATGGCTTGGGAGTTAGAGACTGATACTCCATTTGAGTAGGTTGTGGAGATTGACAGGAGGTTAGAGCCCATTTAGGGTGAGAATAGGGAGGATAAGGAGACGGTCTCGATGGTCTGGAGGATTCAGTGGATTCTACTCTTCAACTATGACCCATCATAGCGGAGACTCGGGCTGTCGGCCAATCCACTCCGTACTTCAAACTACTCGTGGTGCTTCAGTTAATCAGGGTACTCATATGGGCAAATCATTTTTTAGTGGACACCTTCACGAGGTTCCTACAACAATTATTTTAGTGATTCAAAGCTGAGGGTGAGCCCTTGCATTTCCATGTGGTTTTATATGTTTGAACCGGGCTACACACTGTGGTGGAGTTATATTAGGATGAGATCATTGTGATAATTTCATATATTTTGAGACCCTCGCATTTTCATGTAGTTTGATATGTTTGAACCGGGCCACATGCTGTGTTAGAGTTATATTAGGATTAGATCCTTGTGATTCATATGTTTTTATTCTCCCTTGTAGAATTGATTCACATTATGGTACTGATAAGGAGTTGTGTCTGTTGGGCTTGTTTGATAGTTCTCTCATGTGTTTCTCTTTGCATATTCGGTCACATTCGAGTTGTGCTTATTGGGTTTTAGCTTGTGAGGTATGTGTCTAGGTGGCAGTAGATGTGACTTGTTGATTTGAGTGAATGGTTATTGGATCTTCATGTTTCTTGCATCGTTGTCAGTGTTGTGAAGGTTTTGAACAAGGTTTTAGCTTATATAAGGTTATTTGTCGGTGCTGAATTTTATTATGGGTCGTTATGGTGGTTAGAGATGTTTTTATATGCATATGTGTGATGTGTTACATCATGTTATTATACCTTGTGGGTGTATGTATGAGCTGTTGCAATTGGTTGAGGTTGATACCATGCGTTAATATAGGAATCGGGCTTCTGGGAAATGATTAGATGGTGAAACAAATTTGATTATAAGGCATATCGATGTGGGTGACATGAATAATATTCAGTTGTTATGGTGTTTTCGAACTTACGTGGATTGGGGTGACGTGTGATCACCCGCGAGTATCTGTATGATGAGTACATTCAATGGTTTGATAACTTTGAAACAGTTCATGGAACGAGCGAGGATGAATGTTTTTTTTAATAGGGGAGAGTGTAACGACCCGCCCAGTTGTTTCGAAAATTAGCATCACGTTCAGTGGCTTAAGGTCTCGTGTAGGTTAATATTATCAATTGTGACTTGTGTGTGTGGTCGGGTTTGGTTTTCAGATTCGGGATTAATTTGGAAGGACAGTTCTTGTTTTAGAAGCTTAAGTGAAAACAGTTTACGAAGTTTGACTTTTGTGTAGACGTCTCCAGAATGATGTTTTGATGATTCCAATAGATTTGTATGGTTATATTGGACTTTGGCATGTGTCCAAATTTGGGTTTGGTGATCCGTAGGTTGGTTTGATGCATTTTGGAGAAAGTTGGATAGTTCAACGTTTGGATGGTTGAGAGGTTTGATCGGGAGTTGACATTCTTGATACCGGGTTTAGATTTCTATTTCGGGAGTTGGAATAGCTCAATTGTATCATTCTAAGTTGATTTGATATGATTCGGCGCGAGTTTTAGAAGTTGAAAGTTTATAAGTTCATTAAGTTTGATTTGGGGTGAGACTCGTAGTTTTGATGATGTTTGATATGATTTATGTCCTCGAGCAGTGCCGTATTATATTATGGAACTTGTTGGTATGTTTGGACGGGGTCCCGGGGGCCTCGGGTTCATTCTAAATGAGTTACAGGCCATTTCCTTCTCTTTTGGACAAATTATTACTGTTATCTGGTGTTCTTCATAGCGATCGCAGTGAAGCAATCACGTTCCCATAGTATTCTGAGGAATCTAGCATTATTGTTCATTTCGGTCGCGAAGAGGCGAACACGTTCCCGAGGCTTTGAGAATTTTGTCATCGCGTTCGCGTGCGGGGATACACGATGGCGTATAAGTAATTGTAATGGGCATCAGGTGTCTTATTCTCTGCATTCGCGAGGTTATCTACGTATTCGCGAAGGTTGATGGAGATTGTATGCCGCGTTCGCGGCTATTCTATCGCGTTCTCATAGGGATTTTTGCAGCATATAATTTGTGCTTCACGATCGCAAAGAACATTCCGTGAACGCGATGAGTAAATCACTAGGAAGAATATAAAGTACACTATGTTGATGTCACGACCCCAAACCTAAAACAGCCGTGATGGCGCCTATCGTGGAACTAGGCTAGCGAACAATCACAAAATTACAGTTTCTTTCTAAAATCCCAAACTTTTTTCAACATTTCATAAAGTATATAAAATTAGTGAATTCATTAGGCAAAATAAATAGTTAAACAGTCCAACCAACCCCAAAACCTAGAGGCAACATGTCATGAGCATCTAAGAAATATACCAACAAGTATACTATTATAATACAAAACCTCCGAACGAATAGCTAGATATAACAAAAGAAGGAAAAATAGAGATGCTGCTGATGCTGAACATCTAACTATATATCCCGAACTCTAGCTCTGCACGGAATGGATGGCTAACGCTCAGTATCAGCACCCGAATCTGTACACAGGGGTGCAAGGAGTAATGTGAGTATACCAACTCAGTAGTAATAAAAATAAATCAAGTCTAAGCGACAAGAAACACATAAAAATCAATATCATCAATCCACAATATGCACATCTTTTATTTCCAACACTATGTACATAGATATATGAAATCATCATGCCTTAAAACAAACTCAAGAAAAATCCTTTGAAAAATGTGTTCTTCAACAATTTCATAAATAAAAATAACCGAAAGATTTAGTGTAAAAATGAAATAAATCATTAGCCCCTCGAGAAAAAACATGAATCATAAATCGCCCCTCGGGCAGAACATCACTCACCACCTCACAGCCACTCAGTATCAGCCCCTCGGGCAACCTCACTGTCACTCATGCCTTCCAATCACTCACCACTCGGCACTCGACACTCGGCACTCAGCACTCAGTAGGTACCCGCACTCACTGGGGTGTGCACAGACTCCGGAGGGCTCCATCAGCCCAAGCGCTAATAGCAAGCCACCTCGTGGCGTATCATATCCACACAAATCAGGCCCTCGCCCTCACTCAGTCAGAACCTCTGAAAATCCCCTCGGGCGTATCAGTAAAACGAGGTACTCGACCCAAAATATCATTTTAAATCTCAAAATAGTGTAAATAAGGCTGATTTTCAAAAACAGTAAAGCACAACATGACTGAGTGTATATCATAAATCAACAGTGAGGAAATAACAGTAAAGAAAAAGCCCCCAAAGGGTCTAAACAAGTCGGCACGAGGCCCCAAACTTGTCTTATAGCCCAAATATAGCAATAGTCTCTAGAACACAATTTAACATATGATTTAAAGTAAAATACGCAACTCGAGTTGTCGTGGAGAGGACCAAGACCAAATCCAAAAATCAGTGTGCGCCACATACTCGTCATCCGACATGTGAACCATTCTAAAAACAATGAGAAATATTGAGTCCGGGGTTTCATACCCTCAGGACAAGATTTATAACAATTCCTTACCTCTACCGGGCCACAACACTAATCCGCGATGCTCTTGCCCCTCAAATTGGCTCCCGATTGCTCCGAATCTAACCAAAACTAGTTTAACATCATCAATATATGCTAAAGGAACACAACCCAATCAAAAACAATCAATTAATACAAAAATCTTGAAATTCGGCCAAACCCGAGCCGCAAGCCCACGTCTCTGAATTCGATAAAATTTACATTAATAGAATCCGTCCTCCCACGATTCTATACATACCAAGCACACTTAAATCGGACAACATTTTCCCACTCAAATCCTCAAAAGAAAATCCCAAATTCCATGCACCTTCTCTCCCCAAATTTGGGTTTAACTTCAACAATTTTCCGGTTTAATTACTTAGAAAAATGACATATAAACGAGTTATGAAGTTGAAAACCTTACCTCCAAGTGATTTGCTTCAATTTCCTCTTCAAACCCTCTCAAAAGAGCTCCCAACTCGTTCAATAATGGAGGAGAATGAACTATTCTCGCACAAATGGCCTTAAAAACATTATGCCCAACCATTTATTTTCCTCAGTGCGATCGCATTCCCAGCAATGCGTTCGTGATGCACACACCAGCCCACTCAATGCGTTTGCGTTCGACACACGCATTCGCATAGCTCAAACACCCATCCCCTCACGCACCTCAGAACACCCTATCGATCGCGGACCTTATCCACGCGATCGCACTGCACACAGGACCCACTCTATGCGACCGCGGCCTCCACCCACGCGACCGCATTTCATAAAGACCCATGCTGCCCCAAAAAGCCTATGTGATCGCATTCCTATCCACGCGATCGCATAAAAGGACAGAAGAACAGAACAACAGCAGAATTTGCAACTTCCAACATCCAAACTTGATCTGTTAACCTGTCAAAACACACCCGAAGTCCTCGGGAGCTCAACCAAACACGCCACCACAACCCATAACCTTATTAAAACTTAGTCGAGCCTTCGAAACACCAAAAACTACACGAAAACATCAAAATTACATCAAATTCAAGCCTATGAACTTTGAAACTTCTAAATTTCGCCAATGATGCGGAAACCAACCAAATCACATCTTATTGACCTGAAAATTTGCACACATCTCCAAAATGACATTACGAACCCGTTTCAACTTCCGGAATTCCATTCTGACCTCGATAGCCTATTTTCGCCAATTTAATCCTAATTCTACGCCGGACATCAAAACTTCATTCTGAACACACTTCTAAGTCCCAAATCACCTAACAAAGCTATACGAGCCATAAAATCTGCATTCTGAGGTCTTTTACCAATAAGTTAACTCTTAGTTTGATTTTTCAACTACTAGGCTACTTTAAGATACTAAGTGTCTCAATTCTCACCACGACCATTCCGAGCCCAAACCATCCGACGCAACCCAACATAAACAGGCTAAGCAACATATGATAAAGCTTAAATGGGGGAAACGGGGCTAATCTCACGAAACGTTCTTCCTCGAACGGGTCTTGAAACATACCTGGAGTCTCGAATAAGTGAGGATATTTGTTCTGCATCTCCCGCTCGGTCTCCCAGGTGTCATCCTCCAACGGCTGCCCTCTGCACTGAACCTTCACTAAAGCTATATCCTTAGACCTCAGCTTTCTGACTTGTCGACCCAAAATAACCACTAGCTCTACCTCATATGACATATCACCCTCATGTTGAACTGTGCTGAAGTCCAAAACATGAGACGGGTCACCAACATACTTCCGGAGCATCGAAACATGGAACACCGGATGAATACACGCCGATTTGGGAAGCAAGGCAAGTATATAAGCTACCTCCCCAATCCTCCGAAGCACCTCAAATGGCCCAATGAACCTGGGACTCCCGGACCATAAAAAACACATCCCGGGCCTTCCGGTCCACATAGCTCTTCTGCCTAGACTACGCTGTGCGAAGCCGCTCCTGAATCAACTTCGCCTTATCCAACGCATCCTAAACCAGGTCTGTGCCCAATAGTCTAGCCTCGCCCGGCTCAAACTAACCAACCGGAGATCTGCACCTCCTACCATATAAAGCCTCATAAGGATCCATCTGGATACTCGACTGATAACTATTATTATATGCAAACTCCGCGAGTGCCAGAAACTTGTCCCATGAACCCCCAAACTCAATGACACAGGCACACAACATATCCTCCAAAATCTGAATAGTATGCTCCGACTACCCATCGGTCTGAGGATGAAATGTTCTGCTCAACTCGACCTGAGTACCCAAATCTCTCTGTACGGCTCTCCAAAACGGAGATGTGAACTGAGTACCTCTGTCAAAAATGATAGAAATTGGAACCCCATGCAATCGGACAATCTCCCTAATATAAATCTCAGCTAACCGCTCCGAAGAATAAGTAGTAGCAACAGGAATGAAGTGCGCGGACTTGGTAAGCCGATCCATAATAACCCATATAGTATCAAACCTCCTGAAAGTCCGTAGGAGTCCAACTATGAAGTCAATGGTGATCTGTTCCCACTACCACTCCGGAATTTCAAATCTCTTAAGCAATCCACCTGGTCTCTGGTGCTCATACTTGACCTGCTGACAGTTGAGACACCGAGCCACTAACTCAACAATATCTTTCTTCATCCGTCTCCACTAATAATGTTGTCGTAGATCCTGATACATCTTCGGGACACCCGGGTGGATGGAATACCGCGAACTATGGGCCTCAGCAAGAATCAATTCTCGAAGCCCATCTACATGGGGCATGCAAATCCATCCATGCATCCTCATGACCCCACCATCACCAATAAGCACATCCCTGGCGTCACCGCGATGGACTCTGTCCTGAGGAACAAGATAATGTAGATCATCATACTGGTGTGCTCTAATCTGATCGTAAAGAGACGACCTGGAGGCAACACAAGCCAATACATGCGGAGATGCTGATAGATCCAATCTCACCAACTGACCCTCTAAAGCCTGAACATCAAGCGCTAAAGGTCGCTCCGCTACTGGAAGGTAGGCTAGACTCCCCAAACTCTCCACTTTGTTACTCAGGACATCGGCCACTACATTGTCCTTCCCTAGATGATATAAAATAGTCAGGTCATACTCCTTGAGAAGTTCTAACCACCTCCTCTGACGCGAATCCAGATCCTTTTGCTTAAGAAGATGCTGCAAACAATGGTGATCTGTGAAAATTTCACAATGCACTCCATACAAATAATGACGCCAAATCTTTAAGGCGCGAACAATATCTGCTAGCTCATGATCGTGCACTGGATAATTCTTCTTGTGCACCTTCAACTGCTTGGACGCGTAGGCAATCACCCTACCGTCCTGTTTCAAAACCGCTCCAAAGCCAACTCTCGAGGCATCACAGTAAACTATATAGGAACCTGAACAATCAATATCGGCGCTGTAGTCAAAGCTAACTTGAGCTTCTGGAAGCTCAGCTCACACTCCTCAGTCCACCTGAACTGAGAACCCTTCTAGGTCAGTCTGGTCATAGGTGCTGCAATAGATGAAAAATCTCTCGATGAAACGACGATATTACCCTGCCAAACCAAGGAAACTGCAAATCTCAGCAGCTGATGACGGTCTAGGCCAACTCTGCACTGCCTCTACCTTCTTCGGATCAACCTGAATACTCTTATTGAACACCATGTTCCCAAAGAATGCTACTGAATGAAGCCAGAACTCACACTTCGAAAAATTTACTTACAATCTCTTCTCTCTCAAGGTCTGAAGCAAAACTCTCAAATGCTGCTCATGATCCTCTCGATATCGGGAATACACCAACATATCATCAATAAAAACGATGACGAAAGAATCCAGATAAGGCCGAAATACATTGTGCATCAAGTGCATAAAGGTTGTTGGGGCATTGGTCAGCCTAAATGACATAACCAGGAACTCATAATGACCATAACTAGTCCTGAAAGCAGTCTTCGAGATGTCTGCCCCCCGAATCTTCAACTGATGATAACCGAAATGCAAGTCAATCTTGGAAAATACCCTAGCACCCTGAAACTGATCAAACAAGTCATCTGTACAAGGCAAATGATACCGATTGTTCACCGTAACTCTGTTCAGTTCCCGATAATCAATGCACATACGCATAAAACCATCCTTCTTCTTTACAATAACACTGGTGCACCCCAAGGTGACACACTAGGCCGAATGAACCCCTTATCTAGGAGTTCCTGAAGCTGCTCCTTTCATTCCTTTAGCTCCGCTGGGGCCATGCGATAAGGTGGAACAGAAATAGGCTCGGTGCCTGGCACCAGATCAATACCAAAAAAAATGTCCTTGCCCGGCGGCATGCCGAGCAGGTCTGCAAGAAACACATCCAGAAAGTCACGGACCACAGGAACCGAATCAATAGCGGGAGCCTCACCACTGACATCCATCACAAAATCCAGGTAAGATAGACTCCCCTTCTCAATCATGCGCGTAGCCTTCAGGTAAGAAAACACCCTGCTAGGCACATACTTTGACGAACCTCTCCACTCAACCCTCGGATATCCTGGCATAGCTAAGGTCACAGCCTTAGCGTGACAATCATGAATAGCAAGACACGGAGATAACCAATCCATGTCCAATATCACATTAAAATAAATCATGCGGAGTAAGAGTAGCTCCACTCGGGTCTCCATATCCCCAATAGATATCACACACAACCGATACACACGGTCCACGACAATGGTATCGCCCATCGTATTCGACACATGAACAGAGGTAACTAAAGACTCACGAGGCATATTGTTGGTCCCAAACGCACACGCAAGCATACGTGGTCGTACAAGTAATATAATGATAAATCGAATGTCGAACCCACAGAGAGTTGTGTAAACTACTTACTATATCACTATAATTGTAATTTAATCAAGCCAAAGTAAAAATTCAGGAATGTTACTATTTTTTACTACGATTCTACGAAATAAGTAATTATTATGTAACGAGAGTATTGTTGTGTATCCAATAGAGACAAATATTCCAGGGTTGTGATCAATTCACCGCTCGTATTTCATTCTAATTAACTCTCGCTTTCATATAATTCACTCATAGTTGCTAATTAATCAATAAATGCTCTCATAGCCTTCTCCCGAAGCACTATTCGCCTATTCTCAATAGATTAACGCTTATATTCCTATGAAATTAATCTATTAGAACCAACTAAGATTACGATATTTAATTAATAACGGTGACTAGGTATATTCCTATCCTAACCACAAATCCGCTCCCCTGAATGGTTAAGATCGCGCTCTCTTCAATTCTTCTTTAATCTATATATGACTTTCCCAAGCATATCATAGATAGTATATAAAACCTAACTGCTGGCCAGACAATTAAAAAATTAAATACGGAATTGAAGAAACAGCGATATATTGAGTGAACTATAATCAAGGTGAAGTTAATGTCAAAAAACAATATTCATGGCTAAACCACAACCCAGAACGGTGGGTGCTTAGCCACTCATGCTAAAATCCAACAATTGCATAAGTGTTAAATTAATTGTAAATACAAGAAAAAGATGAAGAAAACTGATAATCCTTCATTTCCTAATGATCTCGTGTGTGTTTTCCTCCAAAGTGGCGTCCAAAGCCTCAAAAATAAGCTTAGACTCGCTTTTATACGTGTTGGGTAGGTTTAGGGCCGAAATAACCATGCCCCGGGAAAATAGGACAAAATTCTCATCACCGGCGCCCTGGCTAGCGTTGGGCGCCCACCAGGGCGCTGCCCCATATTTAGCTACTGCCCACAGCGCCACAGGTGGGGCTGGACGCTACCTGTGGCACCGAAAATCGCCGATTTCCCGGTTTCGTCCGTTTTGGGTATAATTTCGCGTGTTTCGCCCCCAATTGATCCCGAATCATTCCTAAACA
The DNA here is from genome assembly GCA_005239505.1 of Nicotiana paniculata. Taxonomy (NCBI): domain Eukaryota; kingdom Viridiplantae; phylum Streptophyta; class Magnoliopsida; order Solanales; family Solanaceae; genus Nicotiana; species Nicotiana paniculata. Next base: position 142,387 of record ML345937.1, read on the forward strand.
TAAAAACACTTCAAATTAATACAAATCATCATATTTAACATCTAAACCTCACGAAAAAAAAGTAAAATATGAGGCGATATACATAGAAATATACACTTTAAGCTAAACATCAACACCCCACACTTAGACTCTTGCTCGTCCTCGAGCAATGGGACAATCTACTACCCTTCAACACGTAAGAGGTTCATTATCAAGTAGTATTTTACTTTTCAATCACACACCTTACCCCTTGACTGTGATCGATACCGAAAATCAAGTATGAACATACAAAATTTAACATTCTTCCCCTTCGTTAAACATGCCCATGTGTAACTACTCTATAAATAATACCAACAACCTAATTGCAACCACCCAACCTTAAGAGTCAAATTGCAACCACTAAGCCCTCTCAATTCACGCACATACCCAACAAGAACGTTTACAAGATTACCAATCGTTCATGAGATCATGTGCCCTCACCAACAAACAAAAGAGTGAATATAACTAGTCCACACATTCAAATATGCTTTTGAACATAATTTAAGGACATCACACAATTAAACAACAATTCACTCACTCTCACAAAGAAGTCATATGCACTCGTGGTCGTACCATAAGCTTGCCCTTAGTGTAGATCTCCACTAATTCAAGTTAGCCAAATCTAGGATCAATTAGGACTTTTAAGGTCGTAATGTAGGCTAAGGGACGGGTAGGATATATTTAGGAATAGTGACTAACCCTCCTAAGCACTTTAATACACTACCTTCACAAATCAACACGTATTCTTCTCAACCAATTCCCTTGCCATAATTCATATTCAACATAGCCCTTTTTCAATTAAGCACTTCTATATTTTCACTAGCACAGTGAGTATCTTTTTGTACATAATTTTACTATCATTTTTTTCTACACACACTCCATACATGAAGATTCAATGGTTAGTGACTTTTGAAAACAATTTTAGTGCACTAACAGGCCTTTCCATGGCTCCATTCAAAAACTAATCCCCCTTATCTCACCTTACTTTTTTAGCGACTAAGTGTCGTAGGAGGAAAAGGTGCAAAAATCTCAATTTAAGAACAAAATAGGGGTATGGCTTGTAATGTGGGTACCAAAGAAAAGGTCAAACGGCTCAAAGGGGCTAGCAATGAAATTTTTTAATTTTCATGTGACAAGCACATCCATGATCAAGCAAGAAAATGCCTACGTCATCTCCTAGACTAGCATAACATACAATTTCACTTCGATTAACACACGAAGCAAGTTCTAAACTACACAGGATAGCATAGAAAATCACTAAACCTCACTCACACATTGTACATGACTCAATCACAACAATTTTGTACAACTCTCAAGTCAAGCAAGCACACAAAATTGAGAGAATTAAGCAATATTACACTATGTAGCATACAAGTCAAGCAACTGAGCTAAGGCGTCACAAAATAGGCTATTTATTTTTCTCAGGCATCACATGTCAACCCAAATATAAGGGAAANGCGACTAAAAAAAATATTTTAAAGTGCCCCGTTTGAGCTACACCCTTGGAAAAGAACCAGTGCCCAAAAAAAAACCAAGGGACACTACCCACCTACCATAAGAGAAAAATAAAAATCTTTTTGGTGTTTTTTAAATCAGACTTTGTCCCTAAAGAAAATATTCCAACAGATCCATCGTTGGGAAAATCCGAGATTTTCCTATCTTTTTCTTTTTGTTTCTTAATTAAAAATAATAATTTTATACAATTACACTTCACTTCCGAAAGTAGTTTTTCCATCCCACACTTACGTTATGCATAGTTCTTGATGCATGATCACAAAGAAAAACATTAAAACAAGGGTGAGAAATACTCCTTGTGACCCTCTCGGCCCTAGCTCGGACACGATTCTCAATATTTAGAGTCGGGATGACCCCACACTTAAGCACAAATATGCCCCTCAGTTTCAACTTTTGGGTACTCAGACTTCCCCTACTCTGCAAAATAAAACTAACACTAACTCGACACTAAAAAAAATTAAAAACATAATAGAAATACAGGATGTGTTTCCTCCCAACAAGCGCCTTATTTATAGTCGTGGTACGACTCTGCTATTCTGCTCAGGCTGGGCGCTTTCTCTTCTTCTTTCTCCCATAAAGCCTAGCCTTTTTTGCACTCTCTTCACGGGTATCCTTTTTCGTCTGTGGCTCTTTTCTCAATTATCTTTAGACCCTCAGCATGCAACACCACCTCCTCTGGATCACTGCCATTCACATAAGGACTCTGCTCTATCCCCTTCACGTCGACCAAAGTAATCATGCAAAAGTCCTCATAATGCTTTGGGAGTTTAAGTTCCTTGTACACATTAAAAGTGACCTCCTCATCGTCAACTATCATTTTAACTTCCTTTCCCTCACGTCAATAATTTCTCCACCAGTAGCTAAGAATGGTCGCCCCAAAATAATGTGCACTTCCTCATCTGCCTCGTAATCAAGCACAATAAAATCAGCGGGAAGAATAAACTTCTTGTTTTCCGAGAGACAAAGGAATTGTGAAACTCCTAGGATCCTTCAACTTAGGAGGGAGTTTACTCTGAACTCTGGCACTGTACTCTTCATTAAGTGAAACTATTTCGAACTCTGCATGTCTTCATTTATTTTCCACAATATCTCTATGATAACTTGCGTACTTAGGCACTTCTTGAAAAATTTCCACCAAAGGAAAATGCAAAATCACTTGGCTCAACATATCTAGGAATCTCTTGTACTTAGCATCATCTTTTCGCCTCTACAGTCTTTGTGGAAACGAAGGTGGTGGCATTGTTTTAATTACTCGCTCGGGTCCTGTATCATCTTTCTCATTCCTCTCAACTAGCTTGGGAACTAATTCTCCTTCAGGATGAGCTGTATTCTTCTTTGTCTTTGGTGCTTCTTCTAGTATTCTTCCATTTCTCAAGGTAATTGCATTGACTTGCGCCTTAGGATTGGACTCAGTATCACTAGGAAGAGCTCTTACAGGTCTCGTATTTTGGGCACTAGCAAGTTGTCCCATTTGGCGTTCCAAATTTCTCATTGCTACTGCTTGGGCCTGGTAATCAGCGATTATTTTCTGATTGAAATCAAGTTGGTTGTTCATCACTCGCTTCATAATCTCCTCAAGGCCAGCTGATTGTTAATCCTGAGGTGGTCTGTATTGTCGTTGAGGTGCTGCGGGCCGATACTGATTATGATTGCCTTGATTTTCAGCCCAAAAGAAATTTGGGTGGTTCCTCCAGTTGGGATTGTAATTTTCCCCATACTGATTTGTTTGGCCTCGATTTACATTACCCACGAAATATACATACACTGGATTTGCTGGACTTAGATTTCTCATGTGACCCTCTCCACCGACTTCACAAAATAACTGAATCGGTTGCACTGGTTGGGCCTTTTGCTTGTTAATGATCAGGTTCATTTGATTAACTTGTTTAGTTAATGTAGAGATCTGAGCTGCCAATGCTGAGACAACATCTAGTTCAAAAACCCCTGGTGACTTTTGAACCACATTCTTTCCCATCTCACCTTGCCAGTCTGGATTGCTTTTGGAGAATTTATTCAACAATGCAAATATTTCATCATAATTATTCTCCAATACCTGACCTCCAGCTGCTGCATCTAACACAATTTTTGTTTGGGGATAGAGCCCCTCAATGAAAGTGTGAACTAACACTTCGTTTGTCTGATTGTGATGAGGACAGTCTCTGAGTATCCCCTTGAACCTTTCCCATGCTGAATATAAAGATTCGCTTGCTTTCTGTTTAAAGGAGTCTATCTCACTTCTGATCTTTGCAGTCTTTCCTGAAGGGAAGAACCTTCCCATAAATTTTCTCGCCAAATCGCTCCATGTTGTAATGGAATTAGCTGGTTCTGCCTTTAGCCATCGCTTTGCTTCTCCCAATGGAGAGAACGGGAAAAGTGTGAGCCTCACATAATCTAGCGTGACCCCGTTAGTGATATAAGTATCACTAATCTCCAAGAAGTTCAGAATGTGCTGCTGAGGATCCTCGTGTGGAAGACCCATAAATTGCCCGTTTGCATGAAGTAACTGGATCATGCTCTGTTCAGCTCAAATTGCCCAGTGATTCTGGGCTTCACGATGCTGGAGGTAACATTAGCCGTATTGGGAATTGCTACCTCTTGAACGACCATATGTTGGTACTCTGCCATGTTTATAGGAATTTGAATGAGGTCCTGAATATTGTCTGTATCCTTTGCTTCCCTCAACATCCTGTGAAATGTTCTCTCAGGTTCGGGTTCAAAGTCGTCAAGTCTGTCCTGGCTTCTAACCCTACGCATGCAATAAACTTGTGTATGAGATTAGAGTAACAATCAAGAAACGTTAGACTGGACAAAATAAACAATTAAAGCAAAAACTAGAAAGTAGTCTATATTCAAGTCTCCGGAAACGATGCCAAAAACTTGTTGGTCCCAAACGCACACGCAAGTATACGTGGTCGTACAAGTAATATAATGATAAATGGAATGTTGAACCCACAGAGACTTGTGCAGACTACTTACTAAATCACTATAATTGTTATTTAATCAAGCCAAAGTAAAAATCCAGGAATGTAACTATTTTATACTACAATTCTACGAAATAACTAATTATAAAGTAACGAGAGTATTGTTGTGTATTCAATAGAGACAAATATTCCAGGGATTTGATCATTTCACCACTCATATTGCATTCTAATTAACTCTCCCTTTCATATAATTCACTCATGGCTGCTAATTAATCGATAAATGATCTCATCGCCTTCTTCCGAAGCACTACTCCCGTATTCTCAATAGAATTCCTATATTCCTATGAAATTAATATATTAGAACACACTAAGATTACAATATTTAATTAAGAACGGTTACTAGGTATATTCATATCCTAACAAAAAATCTGCTCCCCTGAAGGATTAAGATCGCGCTCTCTTCAATTCTTCTCTAATCTATATACGGCTTTCCCAAGCATAAAATAGTTACTATATAAAACCTAACTGCTGGCCAGACAATTAAGCAATTAAACACAGTGTTGAAGTAACAACCATATATTTAGTGAAATATAATCAAGGTTAAGTTAATGTCGAATAACAATATTCATGGCTAAACCACAACCCCAGAACGATGGGTGCTTAGCCACTCATGCTAAAATCCAACAATTGCATAAGTGTTAAATTAAGTGTAAATACTAGAAAAAGATGAAGAAAACTGATAATCCTTCACTTCCTAATGATCCCGTGTGGTTTTCCCTCCAAAGTGGCGTCCAACCCCTCAAAAATAAGCTTAGACTAGATTTTATACGTGTCTGGTAGGTTTAGGGCCGAAATAACCATGTCCCGGGAAAAATAGGACAAAATACTTGTCACCGGTGCCCTGGCTACAACCGGACACCCACCAGGGCGCTACCCCATATTTAGCTACTGCCCACAGTGCCACATGTGGGGCTGGGCGCTACTGTGGCACCCAAAATCACTGATTTCCCGATTTCATCCATTTTGCTCTAATTTCGCGCGTTACGCCCCCAATTGATCCCAAATCATTCGAAAACATAAAAACACTTCAAATTAATATAAATCATTATATCTAACATCTAAAGCTCATGAAATAAAAGTAAAATATGAGGCTATATACATAGAAATATATATACTTTAAGTTAAACATCACATATCCATAAAATGGGCAAAATATAAAGAAACATAGGAATATGTAGAACCTGGTTAAAATAAATCCTAATCATCGGCAACAGACTAAGACAAAACTGCGATCACTGCTTTAGAGGCCCTAGCATCCGGTTGTAACGACCCGGCCGGTCATTCCGTGAGATTAGCCCCATTTTCCCCTGTTTGTGCTTTATCATATGTTGCTTAGCCTATTTATGTTGTGTTGGGTCGGTTGGTTCGGGTGCGAAGTGATCGTGGTGAGAATTGAGACACTTAGTCTCTTAAATTAGCTTAATAGTTGAAAATATGATCTGGGAGTTGACATATTGGTAAACGACCACGGAATGCAGATTTTATGGTTCGAATAGCTTCGTTAGTTTGTTTTTGACTTAGGAGTGTGTTCGAAATGAATTTTTGATGCCCGATGTAGAATTAGGCTTCAATTGGCGAAAGTTAGTTTTTGGCGATTTCCGGTCGGTAGTGGAAAATAGGGTATCGGGATCGAAATGGAATTCCAGAAGCCGGAATAGGTTCTTAATGTCATTTTGGACATGCGTGCAAATTTTCAGGTCAATCGAATGTGTTTTGGTTGGTTTCGGCATCATTGGCGAAATTTAGAAGTTTCAAAGTTCATAGGCTTGAATTGGATGTAATTTCGGTGTTTTCGTGTTGTTTTTGGTGTTTCGAAGGATCGAATAAGTTTGAATGATGTCATGGGGTGTGTTGGTAGGATTGGTTGAGGTCCCGGGGGTCTCGGGTGTATTTCAGATGCTCAAACGGGCACTTTTTGGCCTTAAGAAGTTTGTTGTTTTCTGGTGTTTTAGCAGCAGTGCATCCTTCAATGCAATCACATGGACTCATCCGCGATCACGTAGAGTAAAAGAGTGGGGCAGACATTTTTTTATATGTGATCGCGTGGTTAGGATTGCGATCGCATAGGTTGGTCTGGTAAAGCAGTGCGATCGCGTGGGTATTGGTGCGATCGCGTGGGTATTGGTGCGATCGCGTAGAGGTTCTGAGGCACGTGTTTGGGGTGGAGAGTTGTTCTATGCGATCGCGTGTATTGGTGTGTGATCACATTGATTTAGCTGGTCTGTGCATCGAGATCGCGTGGCTAGAGTCGCGATCGCACTCACGATAATAAATTGCTGGGCAGAATGTTTTAAAGGCCATCCGTGCGAGAATAGTTCATTTTCCTCCATTATTGAACAAGTGGGATCTCTTTTGAGAGGGTTTGAAGAGGAAATTGAAGGTAATCACTTGGATGTAAGGTTTTCAACTTCATAACTCGTTTATATGTCGTTTTTTAAGTAATTAAACCGCAAATGGTCTGATTTTAAGGGAATCACTTGGAATTTTCTTTTGAGGATTTGAGTGGGCAATTGTGGTCTTATTTTAGTGTTCTTGGTATGCATATAATCATGGGAGGACGAGCATTCTAGTGATGTAAATTTTATCTAATTTCAAGATGTGGGCCCGAGGCTCATGTTTGGCTGAATTTCGAGAATTGTGGTAAAAATTTTATCTTCCGATTGGGTTTTAATTCGTTAGCGTATATTGATGATGCTAATCTGGTCTTGGTTAGATTTGGAGCATTTGCTAGCCAATTTGAGGGGCAAGCGCATTGCAGATTAGTTTTTGGGTTGTTCTGAGATAAGTAACGATTGTAACTGTAAACCTGAGGGTATGACACCCTGTTATGGATATTGTGTTGATAAATGAGGTGACACACACACTAGGTGACGAGTGTGGGGGCGTGCACCGATAGGGATTGTGACTTGGTCTGTCCCGTAGCGACTATTCAGCCGCTTATTCGATTTGAAACCCTTCGACATCCTGTCTTTCAGAAGTTTATACTTGTTTATGGTCTGTGAGCCATGTCTGGGGCCTTGTGCCGATCTGTTTAGACCCTCAGGGGTATTTTTCCATGTTTGGGTACTTTTATACTATTCTACCACTATCCTGTTACTAAATTGTGAACTCAGTCATTGTTTCCTAATTGTTGTTATTTTTGCTGTTATCACACTACTTTGAAAACCCTGAAAAATAATTGGAGCTGAGTCCCGTGAGTTGAGAAAATTGCCTAAGTGGCTTGTGAGAGTGACTGAGCCAGTCTGTGAGTCGAGCATGTGAGGATTGCTATGGATCGGGTTGCGCGCCGCAGCAGTATATATGTTATATATTATACGTGGGTCGGGCTGTACGCCACACCAATATAGAATATATGTTATATATGGATCGGGTTGCACGCCACATCAATATACATATTGGATCGGGTTGCACGCCGCAACAGATATAGCGTTCGCACTCCAGGAGCCTCTCCAGGAGTTTGTACACCACCAGTGAGCGCAGTCCACTATTATATGGACCGGGCTGCACGCCGCAGAATATATGTTATATATATAGATCGGGTTGCACGCCGTATATATATATATATATATATATATATATATATATAGAGAGAGAGAGAGAGAGAGAGAGTGGAGCGTGCTGCTCGCCGCAACAGTTGTGTGTGTTCATGATACTTACTAAGTACGAGTGTTATGTGAGAGCATGAGGTACTGATAGTGGAGTCACGAGTGACTAAGTGGCTTGCCCGAGAGGCTTTATTGTGAGTGATACTGTGCCCGAGGGGCTTATATTTTTATGAAAATGCTGTTTTCACTCTTCTTTACACTGAGCCTCCGATAATAAATGTTGTATAAAAGTTTTCCTACGAGATTTTTAAATGGAAACCGAAGTTTTTATGAAATATTCGGAATTGTACATTTCTGACTTGATTTATTCATTTCCACTGTTATTCGTTATACGGATTTACATGATTTAAATGCTCGTCACTACTCTCAATTTTTTAGTTACATTGACTACTTAATGAGTTGGCTTACTCACATTACCCCCTGCACCTCTGTGTGCAGATCCAGGTACTAGACCATCTCGTTAGTTGATTCCGGACGAGCTTGGAGTTGTCTGAGGATTGAGGTAGCTGCTCAGCGTCCCTAGCTCACCTCCTTCCCTTCCCTCATATTATAATTTCTTTTGGTCTTCTGTAGCTCATTATCTCTTTCTGATATTTTTTAAATATGCTAAATTTTGGGAAATTATGGGATATATTGATAATCTGAAATGGTTGGCTAGTCTAGTTCTATGATAGGCGTCATCACGGCCGGCATAGGATTTGGGATCGTAACAAGTTGGTATTAGAGCCTAGGTTACATAGGACTCAACGGTCATGAGCAGGTTTAGTAGAGTCTTGCGGATCGGTACAGAGACGTCTGTACCTATCTTCGACAGGCTACATAACCCTTAGGAACAATCTCATTTTTCCTGAATTTTATAGTGCCATTTGATTGGTTCTTGAAATCTAAACTTCTGTTGTTTCATTCTCTCACAGATGGTGAGGACTCGCGCCACTGATCAGGGCGATCAGCAACCAGCTAGACCAGCGAGGGGTCGAGGTCGTGGTAGAGGTAGGGGGCCATCCCGTGCGACAGCCAGGGCAGTATCAGTTGATCCCCCTACTGTTCAGGATCAGGTTCATGCCACAGATACTCCAACGGGACACGCTCAGGCACCAGCAGTGCCTATTGTTATTCCAGGTCTTCAAGAGACCTTAGCCTAGATCTTGACGATATGTACCACCCTTGCCCAGGCAGGTGCCGCTACTTCTCAGGTCGGGGGAGGCAGTTAGACTCCAGTTGCCCGGACACCCGAGCAAGCTACTCAGGGCCAACAGACATTGGGGGCGGTTCCAGCCCAACCAGTTGCTCCAGTTCAGGACTTCGTGATCCCAGCTATGCCAGATGATGAGCAGCGTAGGCTCGAGAGGTTTAGTAGACTACAACCTCCGACATTTAGTGGTGGTGAGGGCAAGGTTGCCCAAGTTTTTCTAGATAAGTGCTATAGGATGTTGCGTACTACTAGGATTTTGGAGACTAGTGGGGCCTCATTTGCTACTTTTCAGTTCTCTGGTGCTGCTTTCACTTGGTGGGAGTATTTTTAGAGGCGTAGGCCTGTTGGTTCAGCACCCCTTACCTGGGAGCAACTCTCCACTATCTTTTTGAAGAAGTATGTACCCTAGTCTCACAAAGAGGAACATCGCAAGCTTTTTGAGCAGCTGCGTCAAGGAGAGCGATTAGTGACGCAGTATGAGATGTGGTTTTTAGACTTGGCTCGTCATGATCGATGCCCTTACTTATCAGAGGATTAGGAGGTTTATAGATGGCCTTACTTATCAGCTCCGCCTTTTCATGACCCGGGCGAGGGTATCTGATACTACATTCAAGCAGGTTCTTGATATTGCTCGAGATATAGAGTCTGTTCGCCGCCAGGAGCGGGTAAAGAGGGAGGCCAAGAGGCCTCGTAGATCGGGTGGTTCTAGTGGGGCTCCTTCCAGGGTGCAGTTTCAGCATGGTAGAGGTGGTTCATTCAGGCCTCATCGGTCAGGCCGCCCACCCTATAGGGGTGCATCTTCAGGGCATGGTCCCCATGTTTTTCAGTCAGGCCATTCTTCATTCGGTGCCCTTCCAGCCCAAAGTACACCTCGAGCACCATCAGCTCGGGATTTTTCTATACATGGTTCTCCTAGTGGCTATTATGGTGCCAGGGGTTCATTTCAGTCCCAATCTCCAGCTTCAGGGAGTTTTTATGAGTTTTGAGATTTCGGGTATATGAGGAGGCAGTTTCCTCATCTTCTTGGAGGTCCATCTCAGCTGAGGAGCCAACCTTCGACTTCAGCTCTAGTTACTTCACAACCCACTCTGGCAGCCAGGGGTGGTAGTCAGTCAGCTAGAGGCTGCCCTAGAGGGGGAGGTCGAGTAGGTGTAGGTCAGGCCCGTATGTATGCCTTTCCATCCAGGCCAGATGTTATAGCCTCCGATGTAGTGATCGCAGGTATATTTCATCATATTTTGCCCATTTTCTAGATATGCCCCGCGAGTCTTTAGTTACATCTGTTCATGTGTCGATCCCTATGGGCGATACTGTTGTTGTGGACCGTGTATATTGATCATGTGTGATATCCATTGGGGGTCTGGAGACCCGAGTGGACCTACTGTTAGCAGCATGGTCGATTTTGATGTGATATTGGGCATGGACTAGTTATCTCCGTGTCATGTCGTTCTTGATTGTCACGCTGATACCGTGACCTTAGCTATGCCCGGATGTCCGAGGGTTGAGTGGAGAGGTTCTTCTGATTATGTACGTAACAGGGTGATTTCCTACCTGAAGGCTCAGCGTATGGTTGAGAAAGGGTGTTTATCGTATCTGGATTTTGTGAGGGATGTCAGTGGTGAGACTCACGCTATTGATTCGGTTCCTGTGGTCCATGACTTTCCGAAGGCACTTCCTGCAGATCGGCCAGGCGGACATTGATTTTTGTATTGACCTGGTGTCAAGCACCCAGCCTATTTCTATTCCACCTTATCGTATGACACCACCGGAGCAAAGGGAATTAAATGAGCACCTTCAGGAACTCTTAGATAAGGGGTTCATTCGGCCTAGTGTGTCACCTTGGGGTGCACCGGTATTGTTCGTAAAGAAGAACGATGGTTCTATGCATATGTGTATTGATTATCGGCAGCTGAACAGAATTACGATGAAGAATCGGTATCCCTTGCCTCGTATATATGACTTGTTTGATCAGTTACAGGGTTGTAGAGTATTTTCTAAGATTGACTTGTGTTCCGGCTATCGTCAGTTGAAGATTCGGGGGCTAGAAATCCCGAAGACAGCTTTCAGGACTAGATATGGTCATTATGAGTTTCTGGTTATGTCTTTCGGGCTGACCAATGCCCCAGCAGCCTTTATGCACTTGATGATATATTGGTGTATTCTCGATCTGGGGAGGATCATGAGCAACATTTGAGAGTTGTGCTTCAGACCTTGAAGGGAGAAGAGATCGTATGTAAAATTTTCGAAGTATGAGTTCTGGCTTGATTCAGTACCATTCTTGGGGCACGTGGTGTCTAGTGAGGGTATTCAGGATGATCCGAAGAAGGTAGAGGCGGTGCAGAGTTGGCCTAGACCGTCATCAGCTACTGAGATTCACAGTTTCCTTAGTTTGGGAGGGTACTACCGCCGTTTCGTAGAAGGATTTTCATCTATTGCAGCATCTATCACCAGAATGACCCAGAAAGGTGCTCAATTCAGGTGGACTGAGGAGTGTGAGGGAAGCTTTCAAAAGCTCAAATAAGGTTTGACTACAGCTCTAGTATTGATTTTGCGTACGGGTTCAGGTTCTTATACAATTTACTGTGATGCCTCAAGAGTTGGCCTTGGAGCAGTTTTAATGCAGGACGGTAGGGTGATTGCCTACGCGTCCAGACAGTTGAAGGTGCATGAGAAAATTATCTAATGCACGATCTTGAGCTAGCAACTATTGTTCACGTCTTGAAGATTTGGCGTCATTATATGTACAGAGTGCATTGTGACATTTTCACTGATAACCGTAGTTTGCAACATCTGCTTAAGCAGATGGATTTGAATTTGCGTCAGAGGAGGTGGTTGGAGCTTCTCAAGGATTATGACCTCACTATTTTATATCATCCAGGGAAGACCAATGTAGTGGCCGATGCCCTGGGTCGCGGAGTACAAAGATTGGGGAGTCTAGCCTATCTTCCAGAAGTAAAGCGGCCTTTAGCACTTGATGTTCGAGCTTTAGCAGGTCAGTTGGTGAGATTGGATCTATGAGATCCTCCGCAGGTATTGGTTTGTGTAGCCTCCAAGTCTTCTCTTAATGATCAGATCAGAGCATGCTAGTGTGATGACCCACATTTGCTTGTTTTTTAGGACAAGGTCCATCGTGGTAATGCCAGGGGTGTGGTTATTGGTGATGATGGGGTCATGACGATGCAGGGCTGGATTTGCGTGCCCAATGTGGATGGGCTTCGAGATTTGATTCTAGCTGAGGCCCATAGTTCGCGGCATTCCATCCATCCGGGTGCCGCAAAGATTTATCAGGATCTGAGACAACATTACTGATGGAGGCGGATGAGGAGAGATATTGTTGAGTTTGTGGCTCGGTGTCTCAAATGTTAGCAGATCAAGTATGAGCACTAGAGGCCAGGTGGACTGCTTCAGAGATTTTATATTCCGGAGTGGAAGTGGGAGCGAATCACCATGGACTTCGTAGTTGGACTCCCATATACTTCGAAGAGGTTTGACGCTATATGGTTTATTGTGGATCGGCTGACCAAGTCCGCGCACTTCATCCATGTTGGTACTACTTATTCTTCGGAGCGGTTAGCTGAGATTTATATCAGGGAGATTGTTCGATTGCATGGGGTTCCAGTTTCTATCATTTCTAATAGAGGTACTCAGTTCATATCTCAATTTTGGAGAGTCGTACAGAGAGATTTGGGTACTCAGGTCGAGTTGAGCACAGCGTTTCATCCTTAGATCGGCGGGCAGTCAAAGTGTGCTATTCAGATTTTGGAGGATATGTTGCGTGCATGTGTCATTGATTTTGGGGGTTCATGGGACCAGTTTCTGCCACTCGTGGATTTTGCATATAATAATAGTTATCAGTCGAGTATCTAGATGGCTCTGTATGAAACTTTATATGGTAGGAGGTGCAGATCTCCGGTTGGTTGGTTTGAGTCAGGCGAGGCTACACAATTGGGCACAAACCTGGTCCAAGATGCGTTAGGTAAGGCGAAGTTGATTTAGGAGCGGCTTCGCACGGCGCAGTCTAGACAGAAGAGCTATGTGGACCGAAAGGTCCGGGATGTGTCTTTCATGGTTCAGAATAAGGTGTTGCTGAAACAGTCACCCATGAAGGGTGTTATGAGATTCAGGAAGAGGGAAAGCTGAGTCCCTGGTTTATTGGGCCTTTTGAGGTGCTTCAGAGGGTTGGGGAGGTGGATTATAGTCTTTCCATGCCCCCCAGTTTATCGAGTATTCATCCGGTGTTCCATGTTTCGGTGCTCCGGAAGTATGTTGGTGACCCATCTCATGTTTTGGACTTCAGCACGAATCAACTCGAGGGTGATATGTCACATGAGGTCGATCAAGTGGCTATTTTTGGTCGTCAAGCCCGAAAGTTAATGTCTAAGGATATATCTTAAGTGAAGGTTCAGTGGAGAGGACAGCCAGTGGAGGATTCCATCTAGGAGACCGAGCAGGAGATGCGAGACAGATTCCTCACTTATTCGAGACTCCATGTATGTTTCTACACCCGTTCAAGGATGAACGTTTGTTTAAGATGGGGAGGATGTAACGACCTAGCTGGTCGTTCAGTGACATTAGCCCCGTTTCCCTCGTTTCTGCTTTGTCATATGTTTCTTAGCCTATTTATGTTGTGTTGGGTCAGTTGGTGCGGGTGCGAAGTGATCTGGGTTAGAATTGAGACACTTAGTCTCTTAAATTAGCTTAATAGTTGAAAAAGTCAATAGGAGTTGAATTATTGGTAAACGACCTCGAAATTCGGATTTTATGGATTGGATAGCTTCGTTAGGTGATTTGGGACATAAGAGTTTGTTCGAAATGAAGTTTTGATGTCCGGTGTAGAATTAGGCTTGAATTGGCGAAAGTTAGTTTTTGGCGATTTCCAGTCGGCAGTGGAAAATAGGGTATCGGGGTCGGAATGGAATTCCGGAAGCTGGAACAGGTTCTTAATGTCATTTTGGACATGCGTGCAAAGTTTTGGGTCAATCGAATGTGTTTTGGTTGGTTTCAAATCATTGGCGAAATTTAGAAGTTTCAAAGTTCATAGGCTTGAATTTGATGTAATTTCGGTGTTTTCATGTTGTCTTTGGTGTTTCAAAGGCTCGAATAAGTTTGAATGATGTTATGGGGTGTGTTGGTAGGATTTGTTGAGGTCCTGGGGGCCTCGGGTGTATTTCGGATGCTCAAATGGGGACTTTTTGGCCTTAAGAAGTCTGTTGTTTTCAGGTGTTTTAGTAGCAGTGAATCCTTCAATGCGATCGCGTGGAGTCATCTGCGATCACGTAGTGTAAAAGAGTGGGGCAGGAATTTTATTCTATCCGATCACGTGGTTTGGATTGCGATAGGTTGATCAGGTAAAGCAATGCGATCGCGTGGGTGTTGGTGCGATCGCGTAGAGGTTCTGAGGCGCGTGTGTGGGATGGAGAGTTGTTATATGCGATCGCGTTTATTGGTATCTGATCGTATTGATTTAGCTGGTCTGTGCATCGCGATCACGTCGCTAGAGACGCGATCGCACTGAGGAAAATAAATGCGTGGGCAGAATGTTTTAAAGGCCATTTACGCGAGAATAGTTCATTTTCCTCCATTATTGAACGAGTGGGAGCTCTTCTAAGAGGGTTTGAAGAGTAAATTGAAGGAAATCACTTTGAGGTAAGGTTTTAAACTTCATAACTCGTTTATATGTCATTTTCTAAGTAACTAAACCGGAAATTTTTGGAATTTAACCCAAATTTGGGGAAGAAGGTACATGGAATTTGGAATTTTCTTTTGAGGATTTGAGTGGGCAATTGTTGTTCGATTTTAGTGTTCTTTGTATGCATAGAATCGTGGGAGGATGAGGATTCTAGTGATGTAAATTTTATCGAATTTCGAGATGTGGGCCTGCGGCTCGGGTTTGGCCGAATTTCGAGAACTGTGTTAAAATTTGTTTCTTTCGATTGGGTTTTGTTCCGTTAGCGTATATTGATGTTGCTAATATGGTTTTGGTTAGATTCAGAGAATTTGGGAGCAGATTCGAGGGGCAAGCGCATCGCGGAGTAGTTTTTGGACTGTTCTGAGGTAAGTAACGATTATAACTCTAAACCTGAGGGTATGACACCCCGTTATTGATATTGTGTTGATAAATGAGGTGACGCCCACGCTAAGTGATGAGCATGGGGCATGCACCGATAGTGATTGTGACTTGGTCCGTCCCATAGCGACTATTAAGCTGCATATTCGATTTGAAACAATTCGACATCCTGTCTTTCAGAAGGTTATACTTTTTTATGGTCTGTGAGCCATGTCTGGAGCCTTGTGTCGATCTGTTTAGACCCTCACGGGTATTTTTCCATGTTTGGGTACTTTTACACTATTCTACAACGATCCTGTTAGTAAATTGTGAAATAAGTCATTCTTTCCTAATTGTTGTTATTTTTATTTTTATCACACTCCTTTGAAAACCCTGAAAAGTAATTGGGGCTGAGTCCCGTGTATTGAGATAAATTGCCTAGGTGGATTGTGAGGGTGACTGAGTCAGGCCGAGAGCCGAGCATATGAGGATTGCTATGGATCAGGATGCGCGCCGCAACAATATATATGCGATATATTATATGTGGGTCGGGCTGCACGCCACAACAATATAGAATATATGTTATATATGGATCGCGCTGCACGCCACAGTAATATACATATTGGATCGGGCTGCACGCCACAGTAATATACATATTGGATCGGGCTGCACGCCGTTGCAGATATAGCATTTGGGTTGAGGGAGCCCCTCCAGAAGTCTGTACACCCCAGTGAGCGCAGTCGACTATTATATGGACCGTCTTCATGCACCAGCAATATATGTTATATATATGGATCGGGCTGCATGTCACATCGGTATAATTATATATATATATAAATATAGTGGAGCGGGCTGATCGCCGCATCAGTTGTGTGTATTCATGGTACTTACTAAGTACGAGTTTTATATGACTGCATGAGATACTGATAGTGGAGTCACGAATGACTAAGAAGCTTGCCCGAGAGGATTTATTGTGAGTGATATTGTGCATGAGGGGCTTATATTTTTATGAAAAATTTTGTTTTCACTCTTTTTTACACTCAGCCTCTGATAATAAATGTTGGATAAAAGTTTTCCTACGAGATTTTTAAATGGAAACCGGAGTTTTTATGAAATATTCGGAATTGTAGATTTCTGACTTGATTTATTCATTTCCTCTATTATTCGTTATACGGATTTACATGATCTAAATGCTTGTCACTACTCTCAAGTTCTTAGTTACATTGATTACTTGCTGAGTTGGCGTACTTACGTTAACCCCTGCACCTCTGTGTACAGATCCAGGTACCAGACCATCTCGCTAGTTGATTTCCGGACGAGCTTTGAGTTGTCTGAGGATTGAGGTAGCTGCTCAGCGTCCCCAGCTCACTTCCTTCCCTTCCCTCAGATTATAGTTTCTTATGGTCTTCTGTACCTCAGACATTGGTTGTAGGAAGACATTGTTGTACATTGTATTTTCAGTCTTAAATGCTCATGATAGTTGACTCCAGGTTTCGGGGAAGTGTGTATTTGTTTTATGTCTTTCTGATATTTTTAAAATCTGCTAAATTATGGGATATATTGATAATCTGAAATGGTTGGCTAGCCTACTTCCATGATAGGCGCCATCACGGCCGACTTAGAATTTGGGGTCGTGACACCGGCCTGGTGGGAAATGCATACATACGGGCCTGACCTCCACCTGCCCGACCTCCCCCTCTAGGGCAGACTCTATCTAACTGATTACCACCCCTGGCTGCCTGGGCGGGCGGTGAAATAATTAGAGCTGAAGTCGAGGGATAGCCCCTCTGCTGAGAAGAATCACCCAGACGATGGGGACACTGCCTCAACATGTGCCCGAACTCTCCACACTCAAAACAACTCTCTGGAGCTGGATACGGGGACTGATAGAAACCCATGTCACCATAATGGCCGCTGGAAGACTCGTGCATAGAAGAACTCTGAACAAGTGGTGCTCGAGGTACTCTGAGCTGGGAGGGGACGAAATGAAGTACGGCCTCGCTGAAAAACGTGGGGACCATGCCCTGAAGTTGCACCACTATAGGTTGGGCGGCCTGACCGATGAGGCCTGAATGAACAGCCTCTACCATGCTGAAACTGCCCCGTGTAGGGAGTACCACTAGAACTGCCCGATCTACGAGGCCTCTTGGCCTCCCTCTCCTCCCGCTCCTAGCGGCGAACCGACTCAATATCTCGAGCGATATCAACAACCTGCTCGAATGTAGCATCAGATACTATCTCCCGAGTCATGAATAGGCGAACATGATAAGTGAGGACATCGATGAACATCCTAACCCTCTCCCTATCAGTAGGGACCAACTCGGTAGCATGATGAGCCAACTCCGAAAATCGCATCTCGTACTGCATCACTGATAGCTCCCCTTGACGCAGCTTCTCAAAAAGCATGCGCTGCTCCTCCATGTGAGACTGAGGTACATACTTCTCCAAGAAGATAGTGGAGAACTGATGCCAGGTGAGGGGTGCTGAACCAACAGGCCTACGGTTCTCAAAAGACTCCTACCAAGTGAAAACAGCACCAGAAAATTAAAATGTAGCAAATGAGACACCACTAATCTCAAAAATCCCAGCATTACGCAGCATCCTCTAGCACTTATCCAGAAAACCCTAGGCATCCTTTCCCTTAGCACCACTAAATGTCGGAGGTTGTACTCTGCTAAATCTCTCTAGTCTACGCTGCTCATCCTCTGGCCCCCGGTGTCTGATGGCCCTGAGTACCCTGCTCAGGTGTCCGGGCAACTGGAGTTTGACTTCCTCCCCCGGCCTGAGAAGTAGTGGCAACTGCTTGATCAAGGGTGGTACACACCGTCAAAATCTAGGCCAAAGTCTCCTGAAGAACTGGAATAACAATAGGCACTGTCGGTGTTGTGCCTGTCCCGCTGGAGTATCTGTAGCAGGAATCTGACCCTGAATAGTAAGGGGATAACTGGAACTGCCCTGGCTGCCGCACGGGATGGCCCCTACCTCTACCATGGCCTTGACCTCTCGCTAGTCTAGCTGGTGGCTGATCATCCTGGTTGGTAGCGCGAGTCCTCACCATATGTGAGAGAATGAAACAAGAGATGTTTAGATTCCTAGAATCAACAAAATGGCACGACAGAATTGAAGAAATTGAGATTATTCATAAGGGTTTTGTAGCCTCTCGAAGATAAGTACAGGCGTCTCCGTACCGATCCGCATGACTCTACTAATCATACTCATAACTGTTGAGTACTATTTAACCTAGGCTCTGATACCAACAAGTTACGATCCCAAACCTAAACGGGCCGTGGCGGCACCTATCATGGAACTAGGCTAGCCAACAATCACATAATTACAGTTTCTTTCTAAGATCCCAAACATTTTTCAACATTTCATAAAGTATAAAAAATTACTGAATTCATTAGGCAAAAAAAACATTTAAACAGTCCAACCAACCACAAAACCCGGAGTCAACATGTCATGAGCATCTAAGAAATATACCAACAAGTATATTATTATAATACAAAACCTCTGAACGAATAGTAAGATATAACAAAAGAAGGGAACACAGAGATGTTGCGGATGCTGAACAACTACCTCTATATCCTGAACTCCGGCTCCGCACGAAATGGATGATTAACGCTCAGTATCAACACCTGAATCTGCACACAAAGTCACTTGTGAGTAATGTGAGTATGCCAACTCAGTAGTAATGAAAATAAATAAAGTCTAAGCGGCAAGACACACATAAAAGACAATATCATCAATTCACAATATGCACAACCTTTCTTTCCAACAGTATGTGCATAGATATATGAAATCATCATGCCTTGAAACCAACTTCAGAATAATCCTTTGAAAAATGTTTCTTCAACAATTTCAGAAATAAAAATAATCGAAAGATTTAGTGTAAAAATGAAATAAATCATAGGTAGCCCCTCGGGCAAAAACATGAATCATAAATCATCCCTCGTGCAGAACCTCACTCACCACCTCACAGCCACTCAGTATTAGCCCCTCGAGAAATCTCATTGTCACTCTGCCTCCCAATCACTCATCACTCGACACTCGGCACACAGCACTCAGTAGGTACCTGCGCTCACTAGGGGTGTGTACAGACTCTGGAGGGTCTCCTTATTCCCAAGCGCTAATACCAAGCCACCTCATGGCGTATCATATCCTCACAAATCAAGCCCTCGGCCTCACTCAGTCAGAACCTCTCAAAATCCCCTCGGGCGTATCAGTACAACAGGGTACTCGACCCAAAATATCATTTTATATCTAAAAAAAGTTTAACTAATGTTGAGTTTCAAAGATAGTTAAGCACAACATGAATGAGTGTAAATCATAAATCAATAGTGAGGAAATAGTAGTAAAAAAAAGACCCTCTAAACAAGTCGGCACGAGGCCCCAAACATGGCTTATAGCCCCAATATAGAAATAGTCTTTAGAAGACAATTTAACATATAATTTTGAGTAAAATACGCAACTGAATAGTTTCCGTGGAGATGACCAAGTCCAATTCCAAAAATCAGTGTGCGCCACATACTTGTCATCTGACATGTGCGCCATTCTAAAAACAGTAAGAAAGATGGAGTTCGGGGTTTCATAGGCTCAAGACATGATTTATAACCATTACTTACCTCTATCGGGCCACAACGCTAATCTGTGATGCTCTTGCCCCTCAAATTGGCTCCTGATTGCTCCGAATATAACCAAAACCAGTTTAACATCATCAATAATGCTAAAGGAACACAATCCAATCGAAAACTATCAATTTATACAAAAATCTCGAAATTCGGCAAAACCCGAGCCCCCGGCCCACGTCTTGGAATTCGATAAAATTTACATAAATAGAATTCTCGTCCTCCCACGATTCTATACATACAAAGAACACTAAAATCGGACCACAATTGCCCACTCAAATCCTCAAAAGAAAATCCCAAATTCCATGCACCTTCTTCCCCAAATTTGGGTTTAATTTAAACAATTTTCCGGTTTAATTACTTAGAAAACGACATATAAACGGGTTATGAAGATGGAAACCTTACCTCCAAGTGGTTCCCTTAAATTTCCTCTTCAAACCCTCTCAAAAGAGCTCCCAAGTCGTTCAATAATGGAGGAAAATTAACTATTCTCGCACACATGGCCTTAAAAACATTCTGCCCAGCCATTTATTTTCCTCAGTGCGATCGCATTCCCAACGATGTGCTAGCGATGCACATACCAGCCCACTCAATGCGTTCGTGTATGACACACACGTTCGCATAGCTTAAACATCCATCCCCACACGCGCCTCAGAACACCCTATGCGATCGCACAGCACACAAGACCCACTCTACGCGATCGCGGCCTCCACCCAGGCGATCGCACTCCATAAAAAACCATGCTGCCCCCAACAAGCCTATATGATCGCATTCTTACCCACGCGATCGTATAGAAGGACACCAGAATAGAACACCAGCAGAATTTGCAAGTATCAACATCCAAACTTGATCCGTTAACCTGTCAAAACACACCCGAAGCCCTCTAGACCTCAACCAATTACGCCACCACAACCTATAACCTTATTAAAATTTCGTCGAGTCTTTGAAAGATCACAAACAACACGAAGCATATTGGTGTATTGATGATATATCTGTGTATCTCGTAGTCAGGAGGATCATGAGCAGCAATCGAGGATCGTGCTCTATATATTAAGGGAGCAGAATCCATATGCTAAATTCTCCAAGTATGTGTTTTGGTTAGAATCGATGGCATTCTTGGGATATGTAGTATCTGGTGAGGGGATTAAGGTGGATCCGAAGAAGTTTAAGGCAATTTAGTGTTGTCCCAGACCATCTACTTTTACTAAGATCATAGTTTCCTTGGGTTGGCTGGTATTATCACCATTTTGTTGAGGGATTTTCATCTATAGAATCCCCATTGACTAGATTCATGCAGAAAGGTAACACATTCAGGTGGTCTAATGAGTGTAAGCAGAGATTTCAGAAGCTCAAGGCTGTCTTGACTATGCATCTAGGTTTGGTTTTGCCTTCAGGATCGGGTTCTTATACAATATATTGTGATGCTTCACTAATTGACACTAGGTGCATGTTGATGCAGGAAGGGAGAGTGGTTGCTTAGTCTTTGCGTAAGTTGATGCCCAATGAGAAGAACAACCTAGTGCACGATTTGGAGTTAACATCCTTTGTTCACGTGCTCAAAATTTGGTAGCACTATCTTTAAGGCGTATCTTGCAATGTGTTCATAGATCACAGGAGTCTCCAGCACTTATTGAAGAAAAAGAGGTTGAACTTGAGGCAAAGGGGGTGGTTAGAGCTACTAAAGGACTATGGTATCACCATTCTTTATAATCCCGGGAAGGTCAAAATGGTGGCTGACGCTTTGAGTAGTAAGGTTGAGAGCATGGGTAGTCTTGCTTATATTCCAGTTAGGGAGAGAACATTAATCTTTGATGTTCAGGACTTAGACAAAAGGTTCGTGAGGTTGGGTATTTCGTGGCCTAGCTGTCAGAAGGTTAAGTACGAGAATCAAACACCAGATGGTTTTCTTCATTGGCTAGATATTTTTGAGTGGAAGTGGGAGAGTATCACTATGGATTTTGTAGTTGTGCTTCCATGGACCTTGAGAAGATTAAATTTATTATGGGTTATTGTGGAAAGACTGATCAAGTATGCACACTTTATTCCAGTCATGACAACCCACTCTTCAGAGCAACTAGCTTGGATTTATCTTCGTGAGATTGTTCGCCTTCATGGTTTGTATGTGTCTATTATTTCGGATTGAGGAACTCAGTTCACATCACTTTTTTAGAGAGCAATACAGTGTGAGTTGTTCACACAGTTTGAGATAAGTACGGCATTTCATCTCAGAGAGATAGACGATCCGAGTGTACTATTCACATATTAGAAGACATGTTATGAGCATGTCATTGATTTCGGGGGATCATGGGGTCAGTTTTTACTATTAGCAGAGTTCGCCTACAACAACCACTATCATTCAAATATCCAGGTGTCTCCTTATGAGGCTTTATGTAGGAGCCAATGTCACTCTCCGGTTGGTTAGTTTGAGCCTGAGGAGGCTAGGTTATTGGGCACTCATTTGGTGTGTGATGTTTTGGAGAAGGTGAAGTTGATTCAGGAGCAGCTTCGTACAGTGCAGTTCATGCAGAAAAGTTATTCTAATAGGAAGGTTTGTGATGTGACATACATGGTAGATGAGAAGGTTCTACTTAGGGTTTCTCCCATGGCAGATGTGATGAGGTTCCGGAAGAAGGTAAGTTGAGCCCTCTCTATGTGATCCTTTTGTGGTGCTAGAAAGAGTGAGAGGTGGCCTATAGACTTGGCTAGCTGCCTAGTTTATCAAGAGTTCACCCAGTCTTTCCTATTTCCAAGCTCAGGAAGCATTATGGGGACCCGTCATATGTATTACACTTCAGCACGGAGGCAAATGGATGAGGATTTGGTTTATGATGTAGAGTAGGTGGCCATTTTGGCCAATATGTTCAAAAGTTGAGGTCAAAGAATATAGCCTTGGTGAAGGTTTATTGTAGAGGACAGCCGATCGAGGAGGCTACATGGGAGACCGAGAAGGAGATGCACAGCATATATACTCACCTTTTTCAGACCCCGGGTCTGATTCTAGACTAGTTCAAGGATGGACATTTATTCAAGAGGGAAACAATAAAATGACCTGGCCAGTCGTTTTGAGTATTTAAACCGTGTTTCCCCTATTTAGTGGCTAGCATATGTTTATTTGTTGTTATGTGACTTGTGGGGATGGTTGTTTTTATTTAGAGGAGGTTTTGGATTAGATAGGGATACTTAGTCCTTTGGTTGGAAGCTTAAGTTGTGAGGGTAGATCAGGGTTTGACTTTTCAGTAAACGATCCCGGGATGATTTTGGGATGGTTCTAATAGGTCCGCTTGGTGATTTTGGACTTAGGTGTATGTCCGGATTTTGATTTGGAGGTTCTTAGGTTGTTTTTGTTCCATTTGGCGAAAGTTGAAAAGTTGAAGGTTTGGAAGTTTGATAGGTTTGACCGAGATTTTACTCATGGTATCATGCTCGGATTGTGTTTAGGAGAGTTGGGATAGGTCCTTTGTTACATTTGGGACTTGTATGAAAATTTTGCGGTCATTCCAACTTGATTTGATGTAGTTCCATGTGAGTTTTGGAAGTTGGAAGTTCATTATTTCCTTAGACTTGAATTGAGGTGCGATTCACGATTTTGATGTTATTTTGTGTGAGGTGAAGCCTCAAGTAAGTTTGTGTTGTATACAAAGATTTTTTTGTGTGATTGGACGGGGTCTTGGGGTCCTCAGATGTGTTTCGGATATATCTCACACCATTTTACCTTATTTTGGACTACTGATGCAAGTGTCCGACTTTCTTCTTGGAGATCGCGACAAGGCATTCTCGTTCACGGAGGGTTAATTTGGGTTGGGCAGTCTCCCTTCATCGCGTTCGCGTTTGGGCCCCGTGTTCCCGAAGCAGCTGCGAGCTAGGAGCATTTGGCTTAAGCGTTCATGAAGTCAAGGCCATGTTTGCGTTAGGTCAGGTGTGGTCTTCCTCATGACTGTGAGTGTGTGGAAGCGTTCACGGAGAGTATTTTTAGGTAGTCTTCATTTTTTAGTTCATGAACACGAGGCACATGTTTCATTCGTGAAGGATATGCCTGGGTAGACTATAAATAACTCTATTTCGAGGGTTTTGGTTATGTATCACATTTTGAGATCTAGAGCTCGAATTTAGGCGATATTAGAGAGGATTTTCAAGATTTAGATTGGGGTAAGTATTTTTTACTCTAATTTTTTTATTACTCACGATTCCAACCTTGATTATAGTGTTTGATTGGTGAATTTATGTGAAGAAAATGAGAATTTTAGTACAAACTTATATAAAGTTAAAAACGGATAATTTGAGGGTCAATTTGAGGTTAGATTTGGATGAAACACATGTATTTGGACTCATATTGGAATGTGTGTTCAAAAATTTTGAGTATTTTTGGGTTTTGGGGTGCTAGAGCGAGGTTTAATTTTTGGGTTTAAATTGCGTATTCAAATCAAGATCTTAACTTTATGATTGGGCATGTTCCCTGTGGATTTTATTGATGATATTAAGTTACTTTGACTAGATTCAATTCATTCGGAGGTAGATTCACGTGGAAATGGATTTTTGGAGTATTGATTCATGAGTTTTGAGGTAAGTAACATATCTTAAATTAGTTTGGGGGTAATTATCCATGTTTACTATGATACTTGAGATGTGTTGGGGTCGACGTATATGCTAAGTGACGAGCATGCTTGCGTAGACAGGGGTATCATGGTCCGGATAGACATTAGACTACTAAGAGACTTGGTTTTCTATCATGCCTCATTATATCCGTGTTTTCTTCTACTTTTATGATTATTTGGCTATGATCCATGCTATAAATTATGTTTATGCTATGTGCTTATTGTTTTTAGACATGATAGGGCTATTCTTGTTGTGTTTTGAGCTATTTGCCTCGAATTGTACCATACATCGGCCATGATGCTATATCTGTGTATAATATCTCCATTTTAGTGTATTCTCATTAAGATTTCTCACATGTTGTTGATGCCTCATATGTTTAACACTATTGAACTGAGTGGTAACCTAAGACTTGAATGGTTGATGATTTATTTTGGGTCATGAGCCAATTTGGTATTGATTTTGAGGTGACACGTATGTCATGCCCATATCGGGCTAAGTGGTACTAAATTGGGGGCGATGCATTCATCAGGCCCCATAATTGGGCTATGTGATATTTACAGTAAAAGCATGCATAGGGTAATATATGTGCATTGAGGAGTGGCACTTGTGCCTGTCACCATAAGTGTGCTGAGTGTGAGTATACTTGATGGCTTTATAGTGATGTTATTTACTTGACATATATATATTTGAGATGTATTAATAGAGATGTAGTTTCCTCATGTTAGATGGTAAAGAAAATGTCTAATATGTTGCTAAAAGTCAGAAAATCACAACTTCCTTGATATTCTCACGTTTTAGTGATTTCAGAGGAAGATTGGGCTTACTTAGAAAGCATGTCTAATTTTCCGCATTTTTGAACGAGTTGAACATGATATATTTTGAGTTATTTACTTTTAATGTCATCATTATATGATGTGTTGTTACTGATTATTAGTGTTGGACACTGACTTTATTCTGAGCTCATCACTGCTTCCAGCTCGAGGTTAGGTTTGTACTTATTGAGTACATAGGTTCGATTGTACTCATACTACTCGACGCGGTGATTGCAGGAGTTTGCATTTGTTCTATCCTATAGAGACTACAAGGTAACCATTATGTCATTCGCATACCTTCAAGTTGTCTTTTGTTTATTTTTTTTATCACTATTCTATCATTTAGATAGTTTTGTATTGGGGATTTGTCTATGTATTTTGAGATTCTATAGTCCTCATGTACTCGATGACACCAGATCATGGGATGTTAATTAAGTTTATTGTTATTGTGAAATTGCCGGCTTGTCTAGCAAGTATGTTAGGCGTCATTACGGCTCCACTGGGAGTTTCGGTTTTGACACATAGTATCGAATTGAAAAAAGAAAATAAATATTCAACACAAGTACACGTGGCCGAAATCTTGACTAAATCTCGATTGCCCATTCATCCCAGAGTCCAAATATGGCGCTGCTTCAGCTCAATGAAGACATGACCCTTGATAGGAGGGTGTGGAGGTCGAGGATTAACGTAGAAGGTTAGTAGGTAGTTTATAGTGTTCACCGATAGGTTTAGTAGCATACATGTCTCTTCACATTCTTAGATTTTTATTACGTTATGTGATTTTGTTCGCCTCGGGTATTGTATTCCCTGTTGCTATTATTTGATACTATTTTACCTGTTTTTTTTCAACCTTCTTCCTTCCTTGCTTCCCTCATATTCTTATTGCTTCCCTCTTCTTCTTCTTGCCCTTCCTGAGCCGAGGGTCTATTGGAAACAACCTCTCTACCTGCATTAGGCAGGGGTAAGGTCTGCGTACAGACTACCGTCCCCAGACCCCACATGTTGAGATCAAACTGGGTTTGTTGTTTTTCTTGGTGTTCTTGTTTCGAGATCCGACTTTAGGTTCGATGTCTAAATCTCAAAACTATAAATTCCTAAATTTATGACCGATAGCCCTAATTCGACTCTATGAAATCTTAGGTTTAATAGTGAAAATCAATGGAGAAGTGATGAAAATTGAACAAAAACAAGCTAAAGTCACTAACATATGATGTTGGGAGGAAAATGCTCTCCAAAATAGCCTCTATGTGGTGTCTAGGTCTCAAAGATGGAATAAAATAAGCTAAATCCCAAAATCCTAACTTTTTACCCAACTATAGGAATCACAATTGCAAACTCTTGATTGCCAAAGCGAACAACTGGTCACAAAAGCGAACCAGCCCCTGAGCCCCCTGATTTTGCAAAAGCAACAATACTTTCACAATTGCGAAGACTGCAACCTCCTCAAATTTCAATGAAATTTTGTAAAAGCTGCCCCTACTCCACCTAGATTAGAAAATTCGATCTAAGCTTATGTGAACAAGTAGAGTATACTAGGGTGCTTAAGAGAACCAGGTCGAAGGAACTCGGCAAAATGACCCTGTAACTTCGGGAAAAAGGGTGCTCTCCTGTATTTTAATAAGGAAAGTGGCACATACCAGGGGTAGCTTTTGTTATTAAAAACACAGGACTCTGCTAAGTGGTAATACGATATATAGAGTTTGACACCTGCCCGGTGCTAGAAGTTCGGAAGGAGAAGTGTTATAAGATTTGAATGGAAGCCCCGGCAAACAGCGACAGTAAATCTAACTGTCCTAAGGTAGCAAAATTCCTTATCGCATAAGTAGCGACCTGCACGAATGGTGTAACAACTGCCATGCTGTCTCCGACATGAACCCCATTAAATTAAATTCTCCGTGAAGATGCGGAGTACCAATGATTAGATGGTAAGACCCCGTGCACCTTAACTATAGCTTCGCAGCGACAGCCTTAATTGAATGTCTAAGATAGGTGGGAGGTGGTGACACACAACGACCAATCTTCAAAGACACTCTTTTGTCTAAGGATTCTAAATCGCCGCATCGATCATTCGGAGGGAAGCGGGACACTGCGAGGTGGGTGGTTTATCTGGGGCATGCCTCCTAAAGAGTAACGGAGGTGTGCCAAGGTAGGCTCAAGCTAAGAAATACGAAGCTGCCCAACAACTCCGAAGTATCACAAATAAAAGCTAGCACCCGCAAATGCGAGGCTCGCCTTTTATAAACAAACCATCACAAATGTGAGGTCTGCAGCACCAGCAATCCCAATTCCAAAACATACTAGAGACCCTCGGGCTCCAATGAAAACATTCACGCAAGTATAATAACATCATACAAACTTGCTCGTAAGCTCAAATAATCGAAATAACATCTAAAATAAAGAATCAAAACTTAAACAATTTAACAATCCATACTTCAAAATTCCTATTTTTCACATTAAGTGCCAAAATGGCCTCGGGTCACATGGGACCCCAACCAAGCACGTGTACCAGTCCAGAATCATCGTACAAACCTACTACAATTGTCAAAACACCGTTCTAATATAGTTTACCAATAATATTGGCCATGGTCAACTCTAGCCATTTTGAACTTCAAAAATTAAGTTTTCTTTATAAAGGCACATTTAAACTTTATGAAAACCAGCAGAAACATTGCTACAAGTTATAAATCATCAAATAGTGATATGAAAGGTCTCAAATCATAAAATGGTGATCTAGTACTCAAAACAATCAATCAGGTCGTTACAGTGAGGCGCCACAGAGTGTCCACTTTACATTATATTCGTCTGAATAAATATAAGAGGAAATAATGCATTTAATTTAAGAGAAATATTTCGTTTACTCATTCAGAAAAGAATTTACCTTAAGTTTTTTTTATATACGTTGATGCATGGAATAATATAAATCGAACAGAATAGAAAATTCAAGAGGAATTACTTGATCAAGTTAAGGTATCAAGTGCTGATTATGACTTGGTCATAATAGGGTCGTGACAACTTGGTATCGGAGCAACATGTTTAGAGAGTTACAGGGGTCTATGAATCCATGTCAGTAGAGTCTTGTTTATCATTGTGGGGGGCCCATTTCTATAAATAATGGACTATAGGCATTTAATAATATTTTCCATCCTTCCTTCTTATAGATCGTTCGTTAAAGCTTAAAGTGAGAATCGTACAGTTGTTTACATTGATCAACAGAATGATTCATATAAGTGATAAGATTAAATAATATAAGAAGAAAAGTTAGAATGACACCAGGTCTACAAGTGAGGTGGTGTAATATGTGAATTGCCTTTACGGGATAATGAAGACTAGGTCAAGAACTAACCAAGAAAAGTGTATACCAAAGGGAGAATGGGGTAAGACAAAGATTACCTGATTTAGGACTATAGCAATTCAGAACTATCATGAATCTGTCAAAGACATTGTACTGAAAAGATGAGGTGATGATGATTCTAATATGGTCAGAGTTTTCATGGAACTCTTAAGGAATTGGTGCTAGTAAGGTTAGTGGGAACACGATAAAAAAATATGTTGCTAATCCACGACCAATTAATGTAATGAACCGACTGATCGTCTTATGCTTTAAGGTTCCGTTCTGTGGTTCGAGGCGTTGAGTGGTATCATATTGTTTATTGTGACTTGTCAATGGGCCGCTATTGTTGTCAAAGTTGTAATTATAGGCATATGGATGATATTTTATATTGCATGACTTTATCTTGTGGATGTATGCATGACCTGTTGCAACTAGTTTAGGATTTTATAAAGTGTTTGCGTGATCGCAGGGCGCTTAGTCGATGCAAAAATTTGATTATAAGTCTTATCGGCATGAGTAGAAGGAATAATCTCCACTTGAGATAATGTGTATGGGCCTATGTGGATTGTGGTGATGTAGGATATCTCGTGGTAACATGTATGGTGAGTTCGTGCCGTGATTTGACGGCTTGGGAAAGACTCTTGGCACGTTCGAGGATGAATGTTTGCATAAGATAGGAAGAATGTAACGACCCGGTCGGTCATTTCGAGTTTTAAGGTTCCGTTCCGCAATTCAAGGCCTTGCGTTGTATCATATTCTTTATTATGACTTGCATGAATGGCCGGATTCGATCTTTGGGTGTTTCAGGATCTATTTTGATGAGAAATTCTCATTTTAGAAGCTTAAATTGAAAATGTCGACCGAGGTTTGGCTTTTTGGAAAACGACTTTGAAACGGTATTTTGATGACTCTTATTGGTTCGTATTATGATTTTTGACTTGGGCGTATGACCGTAACTAAATTCGGAGGTCCGTAGGTTGATTTCTTTTTGTTTTTCCAAAAATTGACAGTTTAAAGGCTTATAATTTTGATAAGGTTGACCATAGGATGACCTCATTGCTATCATGTTTGGAGTTCTATTTCAGGACTTGGAATAAGTCCATTTTGTTATTTGGAACTTTTTTACAAATTTTGGCGTACTTCCGAGTTGATTTGATAGGAATCGAACACGCGATTGTGTTTTTAGAAGTTCTTGAGTTTCGTGTTGATTTCATGTATTTTGGAGGTCTGATTAATGGTTTCGGCTGTTATTTTTATGATTTGATCATGCAAGCGAGTTCATGTTATATTCTTATACTTGAATTTGTGATGGGGGGCCTAGGTGAGCTTGTTCGCATCGGCGATCTTAAGGATCGCATATACGAAGTGCCCATGTTCGCATTTGCGATGTTAGTACGACTGTGAGGGTCTTTGGTTTTGCGATCTCTTACTTACATTTGCGGGGTTCGCAACAGGTCGCATTTGGGACACCTGCGCTTGGATATAAAGCTGAGGGACAATATTTTACTCTCATTTTCATCTCTTTGAACCCTAGACTATGTAGGAGGCGATTTCGAAGAGGGGTTTTCATCTACAATCATTGGGCAAGTGATTATGATCAATTTCCAACTATTTACATGATTGTTTTTTAAGTAATCCACTAGGCAGTGCCTAGGGTTAGTTTTATATATATATATAGAGAGAGAGAGAGAGTACAAAATGTCATGAAATAGTAAGGAATGAAAGAAATAAACTTTGCAAACTACATGACCTATATTATCAAAGTCGAGTGAAATACTCAACAATGACAGCACATAAGATCTACTGTAGATTTTATATCTATGAACTAGCCCTTGAGGCCCACTTCACTTGATGTTCATGTGAAGAATCCGTTTTTTTTAAGAAATAGCCCCATTCATTAAATATCACTGCCAGGTTCGCCTGTTGCAAAAATAGGCATATCGCCTTTGCAAAAGTCTAGCCACTGTCCAACATATGGTGATATGATACACCCTTCCTTGTGTTTTTGCCAATAAATTCCACCAAATATCCTTCCAGTAGATCACATCTAACTAGAAATATGAATCATGCAAAATATGAAACAAATACATTGTCCAAATAAGTGCGAGAGTACTGCTTTTGCGTGCATTTCCTTGCTTATCTCTCGATTCCATTGCAAGAAGTTGTTCCTGAAATATCTAGTTAGCTTGCATTGTGAAGATTTTAACCCAATTTGTATCCAAAGTTCCCAATATGAGATTCCAAAATAGCCATAGTGATGTTCATCGTTGCTGCGCTACATTTACCATAGACTTTGTGTCGCCAGGTCCCTAGCATGGAGAAGTTGGTTTAATACCTCGCATCGACAGGGTATTAATATCACTCATGGTCCTGCTGAGCAAGGTCGAGAGCGAGGAAGAGCAGGCCTCAGCCTGTGCGCCGCCAGGTCAAAACGTGGAGGACCTAGCGAAATACCTGGCCTCGCATGGGTGTTGATATTGCTACTAGTCGAGCTGGGCAATGTCTAACGCGTGTTGGGGAGCTATCCTGCTGATGTAGCTTGCGTTTGATATTGCGCCTCAAAGACCATTGCCTGGGACAGTAGGACATGTAGCCATGCTTGTTTCATGATATGAATGTTCATTTGGCTCCTTAATTCCATGTTTGTGAACGCCATTTTTCCTCCTTCAAGGGAATGAGCACATAGTGCTAATACCACCCATAGAATTCGTAATAAATGGCAAGGAATGAATACAATAGTGTCTCCTGCAAAAAAGAACACATGGGTGTTGATCTTGCTACTGGTCGAGCTGGGAAATGTCTAACGCGTATTGGGGAGCTAGCTTGCTGCTGTAGCTTGCGTTTGATATTGCGCCTCAAAGACCATTGCATGGGACAGTAGGTCATGTATCCATGCTTGTTTCATGCTATGAATGTTCATTTGCCTCCTTAATTCCATGTTTGTGCATGTCATCTTTCCTCCTTCAAAGGAATGAGCACATAGTGCTAATACCACCCATAGAAGTCGTAATGAATAACAAGACATGAATACAATAACGTCTCCTGGAAAAAAGAACACAAGTTTAGTAAAAAAAATGATCATCATATTCTTTTCCTAAGGGATTTGAATATGATGATCTGGTGATGTCTCCCATACCCTAGTAGCCCTTTCCTCCTTCCTTCATAGTTCCTTGCTACCTTCACAAATCATACCCTCACCCTTCATGATTGCTCCATTCATATTAATTAAAATATAGTCCTTACCCTAACATAAGGTATTTGAATCTTGTCATTGAATAATATATTCCTACCCTCTAATTCCAATTCCCAGAACGATTACACCTGAATCATATGTTCCTGAGCCAGTGTCAAGTTAGCTAAGTGATCTGCTAGCTTGTTTCCTTCCCTCGACACATGCACAGTCTAGAAAACACCTTTACATATAAGATCTTGGATTTCATCCACCTGATTATCAATGATCCAAGGTGGTTCCCATACCTCATCTAACATTTTCTTCATCAATAATGAGTCGGTCTCAATTATACAATGAGGAAACTGCACTTGAACTATGTACCTGACTGCTTCCAAAATGGCTTGAGCATCAACAATGTTATTTGTTTCCTCCTCCACAACATCTTCCTAGGAATATATAAGGTCTCCAACACCATCCCCAGTGAAAAAAACATAGGAAGCTCTCCTATTGTCTCCTCTACAAGCATCATCATTATTACATTTTATCCAACCATCTGGAGCTAGCTGCCATAGTACCTTAGAATATTTCAATATAGGGAGATGATTTAGAAAATTGCCATGTAAGTCTGGCCAATTGGCAGTAACTCCTTTGAACCCTGGTTTTCTTACCTTCAAGAACATATGAATTGCGGTTGAAATCTGGAATATCAGTCTATTAAAAGATACATTCTTCCCATGTTTGCCAGAATTTATTTTCTTCCACAAATGCAACAATGTTATGGATGGAATTGCTTGGTAAACTGCCTTCATACTAGAGCTTCCTGATTTAAACTGCCTTCCCTTTAGCTTTGATCCCTACTGGAGCACCAAAGTAGTTCCATATAAATTTGGTTGCTGGAGATGTCAAGAAAACATAGGACATTGTCTCTTCTTCATGATGCCTACAACAGCAAAATCTTGATAATCTAAAGTATCCAAACCTTAATAACCACTCATTTAATGGTATTTTTGCCTTCTAAAGTCTCCACATGATAACTAATCTTGAAAGGCACACCCTTCACCCAAAAAAAATTATATAATTTGCTTTCTGCCCTTCTCTTCCTTATGAGTTGCCAAGAAAACATCACTAAGAATTTCCTTTTTTCTTCTTGCTTCCACCATGGTTTATCCTTTATTGAGAAATCTAAAGGTGGTGAGATTGTATACATTATGTGATCAGCTAACTCCCCAGGCGGTAATTCTCTCAAAAGACCTTCATTTCGTGCAGCATTTTCTATCATCTCATCAACATACTTATAAGATTCATCACACCAATGATCTGGACCTGTTGCATGATAGAGAGATCCAAAACCATTCCAATTATCAAACAAAAGCCAGGAATTCCCACTCTTCAATTGCCACCAAATTTGATGTTCCACTTCATTCCTCATTTGGAGCGTCTTTCTCCACACTTGAGAACCCCGTCTCCATGGTACTACCACTTGATTTATCTTCTTACAATATTTATTCCTTATGAAAGCACTCCATAAAGAGTCATTAGTTCTATAGTTCCACCACAGTTTTGCAAACAAAGACTTGGACATATTATACATTGATCTAAAACCAAGTACTCATTAATTTTTAGGTAGACACAAAGTATCCCATCAAGCCCAGTGTCTTGCCTTTCCATTACCTAAACTGCTCCAAAAGAACCTAGCAAACATCTTGTGTAATTGTTTGATAACATATACTGGAGGGTTCACTACTGAAAGAAGGTGAATTGGCATGCTCTCTAACACATATGCAATTAATATTGCCCTACCACCAATTGAAAGTAACTTTCCCTTCCATGGTGATAATATCTCCTGCACTTTGAATAGAATGTTCTTGTAGAACTCCTTCCTCCTTCTGCTATAGAAAATTGGGCATCCTATGTAAGTAAATGAGAAGGAATGTCTTTGTAATCTAGTGATCTAATGTATAGTATTCGCTTCATCTGTTGGTGCTCCTTCATGCATATAAAAGGAAGATTTCTCTTTATTTATTTTTGGCCCAGAGGTTGCCTTGTAATCTTCAGAAACATTCATGACAAGATGGACTGCTCCATTGTGAGAAGAACATAAGATGATTGTGTCATATGCATATGATAAGTAGGTGATGTTATGGTTTCACTTTGGCATGCCAAAGCCTATGAAATCTGGATTATCAAATAATGCATCCAATGCTCTCCCAAGAACTTCTGCTGCCAGAATGAATAAAGTAGGAGATAAATGATATCCTTGCTTGACACACCTTGTAGATTTGAAGAATCCATTGGCCTGCCCATTCAATAGTACTGAATACCAATTGTTGGATACTAATCTGAATATCATGTCAATGAAGATCTCACCAAACCCCATCTGCATCAACACCTTTGTCAAGAACAACCATGACACTCTATCATAAGCCTTTGCCATGTCTAATTTGATTACCACAATGGCTGGCTTTCCTCTCATCTTTATATCAGTTATGATCTCTTGTATAAGTAAAATATTTTACACCATACTCCAGCCCTTAACAAATCCATCTTGATTAGGGGAGATTAGAGGATGAAGAAATTGTACTAACCTCTCATGAATTACTCTAGAGATGATCTTATTGGAAAAATTATTCAAACTGATTGGTCTCATGTCTGAAATGTTGCCACGTTCTTCTTCTTTGGAAGAAGTACAAGGTTTATATGTGTGATAAATTTTTGTAATTCTTCACCACAAAAGAAGCTCTCACCATATGAAACACATTTTCCCCAATAATATCCCAACTTGCTTGATAAAAATGTCAAGTGAATCCATCTGGACCACTAACACTGTCTCCATTTAGCTCAAATACTACTGCCTTCACCTCCTCCATGGTTGGTTCTTGCCACAATAATTCATTTTGTTCAATATACACCCATTTAGGGACGTACTGAATGATGTAAAAGTTGATAGGAACCCTCTCTTCAGTTAATTGAGCTTGGAAGAACTCTACTTCCTCCCATGCCATATCTTCTTAAGAATCAAGCCAATTCCCATTATTATTTAAGATTATAGATAGTTGTATATTTTCCTCTTTCCCCTCACATGATCATGAAAAAACTTAGTATTCTTGTCACCATCCTGAAACCATTGCATTCCAGCCTTTTGCCTCCAAAATTCATCAAGATGATAGAACTTTGTGAGGTCAGCCTCTACCTTGTGCAGTTTTGCCCTATTCTGGACTGTTGGATTCAATTCATACTCAATTTCATGAACCTTTATGATATCCTTCAATGTTGTAATTTTTTTGAAGATATCTCCAAAAGTTTCTTTACTCCAGGCTGCAAAAGCTGACTTTACTTTCTGTAACTTACTTTGGAACATAATGAAATAATTCACCATGGTATTAGTTACTCAATTCTCCTTTATCACATTCAATTCATGTTTATCCCAAAAATTGAGAAACTTGAAAGGCTTCTTAACTTGGACGGTGTCAATTTTACATGACAATAGAAGGGGTGCATGATCTGATCCATATTTTATGATATGCTCAACTTCTAAGGATGGGAACAAATCAAGGAATTCCGGATTTGCAAAGAACCTATAAAGCCTTTTGAAGATGCAATCTATATCCGACCTTCCATTCCACCAAGTATACAAACTCCCTTTGAAGCCAAGATCATACAATGCACATGTATCAACACAGTGTGCAAAGTCATCCACTTCACTCAAATACACTGGATGACCCCCATACTTCTCCTCCACAGATAGTATCACATTAAGGCCTCATTTGTTTTTTTTAAGGTTAAGGCGTCTGAATCTGAATACACATCTCAATATCAAGATTTGTATTAAGATTAAGACAACTAAATTTGAATACACATCTGAATATCAAGATGTGTATTATGATCTGAATACTAAATAATTAATACTGTTTGATTTTCAATACCTGAATATATAAATTTATCTTTATTTGAAAATTACTAAACATAAATTTTAAATGAAATACTAATTAATCTAATATCCTATTAATAATATATATATTTTTTAAAATATAGTAGTTATTGGTGGTGGTGGCTAATGGTGGTGCTTGTGAATGCCGACTAGAGGAGGTGGTTGGTGGTAGGTTTGATTGATGGTGGTGGTTCAGGGCAGTACCTAGTGGTGATTAGTAGTGGTGGCGATTATGATTGAGGATGGTGGTGGTGAGTGGTGATAGTTAATAATGGCAGGTGGTGGTGATAATTGTGATTGATGAAGGTGGTGGTGGGTGGTAATGATGGGTAGTGCCGGTTATGATTGTCGATGGTGATGGGGTGGTTAGTTGTGGTAGTTGAGGTGGATGAGTATTTTTGGTTGAGAATGATGGTTGTGGGAGTGGTGCAGATGGTGGGTGGTGGTAGTCGATTATGGTGGCGGCTACGATTAAGGATGATGGTAGTGATGGTGGTTGAGTATGGTAGTGGTGGTGGTGGTGGAGGCACGGTTGTAGTTGATAGTGGTAGGCGGTAGCGATAATTAATAATGAATATAGATGATAGAATCTTAATGAAATTAAGCCTCTATTATGGATCTTAATCATATAGACCTATTCAGACCCATTAAGTGGTTGTGAAGTAAAAAAAGCACACACTTAATGATTAAGATTTTAATAATTAAGATTTAGACTTTAAAAACAAACGCACGTAACGTCTGAGATCTGAATGATTAAGATTCAGACCTCCATTAAGTGCCAACAAATGAGTCCCAAATCCCCTCCAACAAGGCAAGGGGATTCCACATCTTAAGATAAATGGCACATTAAATCCCATAACTCAATTCGTTCAATATTATCACATTTAGCATATACAAGATTCATGTAAATAACCTTGTTCAAATTCCTATGAAACAACTTTAAAGTCATTAGATGTTCCATGTTCATTATAATATCTACATCAATATTTTCATCTACAAAAGCCCAGATTTTCCAATTCGTATTTGTATAAGCCAATGCATCCCCAACTTTTGTCTATATTCCTCCAGTTTGCTAATGTCTTGCCAAGGTTCCATCAAACCTATTAAATAGCAGTTGTACTTTCTGTTTAGGTTAAGTAACCTATTGAAATCCTTTTTCGTATTAATCGACCGCACATTCTAGACTAGAGCATTATCCATAAGATTATTTGGAAGTAGAGATCACACTCCTATTTGGTTGCACCCTTATATGCACAATGTCTTTGACGTCCTTCTTCTGCCTCCTTGTAGCTTTTGTTTATGATTTCTTCTTGTCCACACTTCTGGGGGATATGTCAATATCTCTTGCCACATTTTTGTAGCTAATTGCATAGTATTGTTACTTTTCCCAGGTTCCATGTTACTATCAATAGGATCCAGTTGCACTAGATCAACTGATTCCCTTGTAGCATCCTTCATCACTTCAGCATTTTCCCTAGCCTTAACTGCTTCTTGTATAACCTTGAACTGCAAATTATAAATATCTCTCAGATTGGGTTTGCTTTAGCAGCAAACCCTCTAGCACTTCAATCTGATGTTTCTCATGTTGAACCTCAGATGTAACCTCCACCTGATCACTGCCAATAATAGCCAAAGCTTGAACACCACCATGAGGATTTACTATTTCATTGCTAACTTTCTTAGCTGACATCTTGCTTTTCGAACAACCTATGTAACCAGCTCATCTTTGTGATGCTTGAGCAGTTCCTATCATTGGAATAGTTGTAAGTTGTGCCTCTTCTTTCTTATCGTCTACTCTAGTTTTGTACTTCTAGGGTTTATTTTAGGGTTAGGGCTTAAACAATCCGCCAAAGCTTCCTACTTGTGTTGTCTCTCTCCTTTGGTTTTGGGACTCAACTTTGCATCATCATCCTTCTCCAAGGTTTCTACTTCATCACTCCATAGATTTGTGCCAGAACTAACCTCCAAACTGGCGCCCATATCATTTGAATATTCATAAGTTTGCGATGGAACTTCCTGACAAGAATGATTTAGAGTTACATTCATATGCCTCAATTCTTCTTTATTTGTGCCAAATCTTCTGCGAACTCACTCGATAGTGGATTCCTTCTTGTTCAAATCCTCATTCCCAGCTAGGTTAGGGTTAGGAATGGGACTGTCTTTAGCCGGGTTTTTATTTGTATCCCTACGCGGAGATGTTTTCCCATTAGAAGTATATTCACCTTGTTTCTATTGCACTACTCCTTATTTAACACCTTTTCCACTCCCTCCTTCTTGATTTGTTTTTGAATTTCCTTTTATCCTTCCTCCAATAAGGCAAATTTGTTACTACTTGTCAAAGCATCATTAATATTTTCCTTTCCAGCAATTTCTCCTTTCCCATTAGCCTCCTTTCCTTTTGATTCTTTATTTTCCTATTGTTGCATATTTTTCTTCACACGATTCTCACGAACCTCCTTTCATTGTTCACCTATATTTCCCACAACTTTACAACTTGACAAGATCATGAGAGGTTCATTCACACTGTTTTTCTTCTTCTGCCCATTATGATAAACAACTTCACCACCTTGTACCTCATGAACGACTGCCTTGGTATTGTCTTTGCTCTCCAACAGTTCTGCATGAATATGCCAACATTCAATTTCATCATGTCCTAGTAGAATACATTCCTTACAATACTTCGGAATCATATCATATTTAATATTCACCCACTTAGTCCTTATTTCTCCATTCAATTCATTTTCAATATCCATCCTCACTTTCTTAGGATGATCAGCTAACAAATCAACCAAGACTTTAACCCTTGCACAACTAGGTCTAGTCTTGTTAACTGTAGCCATATCTAAGTGTATGGGTTTCCCTACTACTGAAGCAATAGATAACAAACATTCCTTGACAAAATATGTTGGTAATAAACCTGGAAACGAAATCCATGCCATAGCCATGGGAGTCTATTCCCCAGCTTTAAACTTTGCATCGTAAATGAGAGGTCTCAACTGATATTCATATCCAGCTTTGTCATTAACATAATAAGAACCTTTTGAAGGATAATTAGTGAAGTCCTGCCATAATGTGAGTCGAATAAGAATATGCCTATCTCTCGGGAAGCCAATACTGCATTCACCTTTGATTCCACATTGTGGAGGAACAATTCTACGTATTTCTAGAAGCTCAGGCCATCCATACGCAAATTTTCCCACCACAGCATACTGAAGCCCTTCAATAACATTCATTTGATCTACTTCTGCCTCAGTAAATTTAACCAATGTTTCCCATTCAAAAAATAAACTCTTCTCAAAGGAATTGGCTTGATAGATTTTTGCGTAGCTTCGTTCACGTGCATGTGGGCATTAAGTGTGCTAGGTTTAAGGATTTTTGAGAAATCCAATAGAGTTTGTGGTTGTGTTGTAGCATTGGGAGTCATAGGGGACGCTTGGGGAGGCTGACCGCCATTGAAGAGGGTTGGCCGGAGTGGCCATGAAAGACCACGCAAGGGCTGACTGTGGCAGTCTTTGCAAATTCGCCGATCCCATAGCTTACCCTACTTTATTCATGATTTTAGGTCTCTATTTTACATGATTATATATGAGATTTAACATCAAAATTATGAGAATTAAAGTGAAATTTTGAGAAACATTGTCTATTTTTGAAAAATGAGAATTTGAGTTTCGAGATTTGATTTGGACTCAGATTTTGAAACAAGACACATATATGGACTCATGGGGTTATGGGTAGTCGTAAATTACCCTTGGATCTGGATTTGGACTAGGCAGGCGCGGTATTTACGTTTGAGGAATTTTGCAAAGATCATAGCTTTATTTTATTGGAAGGCGGTCAGAACTGACGAGCAGTCACAGTCGTGCATTATTTGATATTGTTAAGTCGATTTTGGTTAGATTTGAGCTGGACAGAGGAGACTTTTAAAGGAAAAGATATTTAGAGTATTGATTAAGGACTTTTGAGGTAAGTATCTTGCCTAGCTTTGTGTGGGGGAAATACCCCATAGGCATTGGTTTGTGCACTGTTTGAACAACGTGAAAGACACGTACACGAGGTGACGAGTGTGTACACAACTTATATGTGAAAAATTAAAAAATTTAGACTCTTAGGTTTATTATGTACATTAAAAAATGAAGTTTCCTTATCATTTAATATCCTTTATTGCTAAATTTACCCTTAAATGCCTTATTTGAAGTTGATTGGTTCATGTTATACCCTTTATTGCCAAATACACTCTTATATTCCTAAATTTAAGTTGTTGCCTCTTTTATTGTCATTTTATCTCCTCCACTATTGACTAATTCTTAATTGAAGTCATTGATATATGTTATCTCTTTCATTTTTGACTTATCCTTATTTGAAGTTAATGTAACATTTGTCACGCCCCGAACCTTGGGAGACGTGGCTGGCACCCGGTGCCGTGCTGGCCCGAGCGAACCACTCTGTAACTCATGATTGTTCAACCAAAACTAGAACATACATAGTTCGAGTTAGCTGAACTCATTCCTTTTGTAATTATCATGGGCTCGCATGGCCACTACTCATAATCTACAACTGTACGTGAGAAACATTGTATCAATGAACTATCGTTCTTAATACATGAATACATATGGGCCCTAAAGGCCTCTGACATACTGTACCAACTGAAACTCTATCTACAAAGCCTCTAATAGTATTTAACATCAAAGAAGAAAGGGCACCGGTTTACCCATACGTCTATAGAAAAATTTTAACACAACGACTCATAGACTCGACTGCACTCCGAATGTGGTGGAGTCTACAATGAGGGTTCCTTCGCTGAATGCGAACCTCGTCTACTATGAGGGTTTGTTAATCTGATTATCTGTACATGGATTCATGAATGCAACGTCTCCAACAAAAGGACATCAGTACGAATAATGTACTGAGTATGTAAGGGAATATACTGAAAGCTGAAACTGAATTGATAATTAAATAATTGAAAGTAACTGGAAGTCAAAGATAATCTTAAGATATGCTTACATGTTGATACTAACTCAATTTTCTCAATATAATAAGTAAAATAATTGTCCGGCCATATAAGGCTCGGTATATATAAATAACTGCTCTGCCATAGTAGGCTCGCTCATAGGCACTCGGCCATACTATGCTCTGTATCTCATCCAACTGGGCTCGACCACAGTAGGCTCGGTATATAACTTACCATCTGATCAGAGGTTTGCCCGATAGGGGCCTGCCATCAATTATAACTGGATGGTAATAAAAATACTATAATACTATATATATATATACACTCTCTACTCTCTTGAATGGAAAAAGGAAATACTCAAATGAATATAAATTCACGATAAAGATAATATTGTAACTTACAAAACTAGGAAAATATACGTAAATTCCGGGATATGAATTTTTCTTTATGCCTCGTTATCAAACTCATGTGGTTACGAGATCATGCCAAAATAAAGGAAGGGTTTAGCCTTAATATACCTGGCCACAAACTCATTAGCTTTCTAATTGAAGAACCTGCATCAATGGTATCTAGTGTGGTTGCCACAACTGGGGCCGGATCACTATTTTGTAAAACTAAAAATACCCTAGCTGAGACACCATTTGTTCACAAAATGCAGTCGGTCTTTCATAATTGGCTAAGCCAAGCAAGAAATTTCAGAATTTGGGACACCTTTTAGTAAAACAAAATGCAATCTTGATGATGGGCTCCCCATTTTTT
Organism: Nicotiana paniculata; assembly: GCA_005239505.1. Lineage (NCBI taxonomy): Eukaryota > Viridiplantae > Streptophyta > Magnoliopsida > Solanales > Solanaceae > Nicotiana > Nicotiana paniculata. The sequence continues at coordinate 183,912 of ML345937.1, forward strand.
TTATGGAGATGAAATTACACCAAAAGAATAAATTTTGAGGCAATATTTTGAGTTTTTTCCTGATAGATACGATGGCTAGAAGAAGTGGCAAGAAAGTAGTGTTCTTGTAGGTTTTATTTGATCACACTTGGAGAATCTTTGGTGTATTTTGAGAAAGGTGTAGATGATACATCTATGGTAGAAATTAAAACAAATGAAAGCCAATCTATTTCTTGTCTTCGTACTTAGTAAAAGACTCAACACCATGAACCAGAAGAAAAACATACAATATACATTCTTGAATATTCAAACCTACGAATAAGCTCATATGTATTTTTAAATCAACTATTACAACCTGATTCGCACAACCTAGACAAAAGCTACAAACTGGTGCTCCTTCAAATAAGTGGATATCATTTGAACCTCGTGTTTAATGGCTAATGTCAATGTTACAAAATCATCTAAATAAGCCACCTAATATATTAAACTAAGAGTCGCTACTACCTAAGGCATTTGCTGCCACGTAGGGGGAGGGCTTATTCTTATCCAAAGCCTTTAATTAATCACCCAATAATTCCTTAATTAACTAGTTAATCTCCCATTAACCAATAATTAGCCAATTACCCAGATAATTAAGAATTATCTCAAATTACTTAAAATACTACTCACTTTTAATACAATTTATGGACCTTATGATCATGGTCATGGATACCTTGTACGGCACTGGTCTATAAACACCGGATATTATAGCTCGGACGTATAATATAATATATATAATAATATTTCATTAAAACATCCATGTAAAACTACATATATTTCTTCAAATTTTAATTTTCCTAATCACATATAAAGAATACAAATATTCGTGCACTTAATTCTTAAAATAGTAAAAAAAAAATTCTTTTGTGAGAAAATAACTTCTGTTTTTACAATAAAGAAAATCTCATTTATAAACTTTCTCATATTATGTGAATAATTTACCATATTCGAAAATAGTAATAATGATAACTATAAAACATTATACTTAAAAACCTTTTTGTCATGGCCCCAAATCCTAAATCGGTCGTGATGGCGCCTATCGTTGAACTAGGCTAGCCGATAACCATATGTTCACAATTTCTTTCAAAATCCAAGCATTTCATAAATATACAGAGTTTACTAAATAAAGTAGGCCAAAAAACAAACAGTGCCACCAACCCCAAAATCGGTAGCCAACAAGTCGTGAGTATCTAGAAGAATAAGCCAAAATATACTATTATAATACAAAACCTCCGAATGAAATCTAGATACAACAATAAGGGAAAACAGAGATGTTGCAGACGCTGAACAACTACATCTATATCCTGCAATCCGGCCCCAAGCAGAATAAATGGCTATTGCTCGATGTCTGCACCTAAATCTGCACACACGGGTGCAAAGAGTAATGTGAGTATGCCAACTCAGTAGTAATAAAAATAAATCAAGTCTAAGCGGCAAGGAAACACATAAAATCAATGACATCAAATCACAATGTACACAACCTTACTTTCCAATAGTGTAAACACAGATATATGAAATCATCATGCCTTAAAACCAAATTTAGAAAAGTCCTTTGAAGAATGCATATTTTTAACAACTTAAAACCGAAAGATTTAGTATGAAAAAATGAATCATATAGAGGCCCCTCGGGCAAAAGATATTTCATAAGTTCAAAATAAAAGTAGTAAAATCATAAGTAGCCCCTCGGGCATAACATGTATCATAATCATCCCCTCGGGTATGCCTCATGGTCGCTCAGCACCTCACAATCACTCAGCACCTCACAGTCACTCATGCCTCCCAATCGCTCGTCACTCGGCACTCGGTGCGCTCACTGGGGGTGTGTAAAGGCTTCGGGGGGGCTCCTTCAGCCCAAGCGCGAATATCACTCAGCACCTCACCATCACTCTGCAGAACTACTAAAAAGGCCTCTCGGGCGAATCAGTAAAATAGGGTACTCGACCCAAAACATCATTTTAAATCTCAAAGTAGTGTAAATCAGGCTAAGTTTCGAAAACAGTAAGCACAATGTGACTGAGTGAAATAATCAACAAATAGTGAGGAAAAACAGCAGTAAAATGCTCCCAAAGGGTCTAAACAGATCGGCACGAGGCCCTAAACACGGCTTATAGGGGGAGGGCTTATTCTTATCCAAAGCCTTTAATTAATCACCCAACAATTCCTTAATTAACTAGTTAATCTCCCATTAACCAATAATTAGCCAATTACCCAGATAATTAAGAATTATCTCAAATTACTTAAAATACTACTCACTTTTAATACAATTTATGGACCTTATGATCATGGTCATGGATACCTTGTATGGCAATGGTCTATAAACACCGTATATTATAGCTCCGACGTATAATATAATATATATAATAATATTTCATTAAAACAACCATGTAAAACTACATATATTTCTTCAACTTTTAATTTTCCAAATCACATATAAAGAATACAAATATTCATGCACTTAATTCTTAAAATAGTAAAAAAAAAAAAGTTCTTTTGTGAGAAAATAACTTCTATTTTTACAATAAAGAAAATCTCATTTATAAACTTTCTCATATTATGTGAATAATTTACCATATTCAAAAATAATAATAATGATAACTATAAAAAATTATACTTATAAAACCTTTACTATAATACTCCACTTAAAAAAAATACCTCACTAACATAATATCTAACAGTATCAAGGTTGTAAACATACAGGGTCTCATAATAATAATGTCTTAAACCCTTTATAACCCTTCAAACTCATGTGGATTTACTACGTCACATCCTAATGCTAAGGTACAAGATGTAACAACATGTTACCTCTTCCATTGTTGATTTATCCTTATTGAAGTCATTGTTACATGTTGTCTCTTCCATTGTGATTCATCCTTACTTGAATCATGGTTACATGTTATCTCTCTCATTTTTGAGTTATTCTTGTTAGATAACAACACATTATCTCTCTCGTTGTTGAGTTATTCTTATTTGAGGCCATTATGACTTGTTATGTCTTTCAATATGAGCTCATTCTTCCGTTTCATTGTGTTTCTTTGTAATTCTTGTGTTTATTTACTTGTCGTACTCCCATGTTATTGTTATTGTTGTTGTACTCAGTGTTGTTGAGTCGAAAGCTATGTGCGGTTGTGGCGTTGGAATTGTTTTTAAGAAAATGTTGTGGAATATGGGCATATGTTGTGCGAGTTGTTATATTGTGTTGTTATGCTTTGGCACATGTTGTATTGTTGAGAGAATTGTTGGGGTGTTCACAGGTGAGTTGTCCGTGCTAGTGTTATCTTTAATATTTGCACATGCGGCGTGACAAAGCGGACTAACTGTGTGATTTTGCGTATTTGGTGAGACAAGGTGAAAATATTATTATGCGTGTGTGGCAAGAGTAGTCAGACATTTAATTTATTGTTGTGCATGCGGCAAGACAAGGTAGGCTATGTCGGGGATGATTTGTGATGAATTATGGCCTGGGGGCATTGTTATTGATGGTATATGTGTAGTGGTGTTCCTTCCTTGTGTGAGTAATAAATATTAAGGTTTTGTTGTGTTGTTTTCCTATGTGCAATTCCTTGTCTCTGATCTTACTTGTTGACTCGAGTTGTGATAGAACACTTGCACAAGCATACACCGTTATTAGTCACTCATATCAGTCCAGTAAGATGAAACTTGATGTTTATTGATTATTTACTTGTATTTTTGTATACATGCCTTCTATGCGTGAGTTGCACCATTAGCACGTGAGTAGTCCGTGTGGTAGCACGTGAATTGTCCATGCGTATATGGGATATTGTTTCTCTCTTAGCACGTGAGTTGTCTATGCAGATATGAGGTATTACTGATATTGGCACGAGAGTTATTCGTGCATCATGTGGGTTGTCCGTGCGGTTGTGATTTATAATGTGGGCACAAGATGCCAAGTGTTTATGGTTCGTGATTTGGGACCGTGATTGTTATTATGAGGTGTAGTACCTCAGATAAATTCTTGTATAAACCTTGTGTTAAAGCGGTTGTTTTATCGGGTTGTTACTTATTTTCCCTCTTAATTGTATTCTCCTTGGTTTACGGTGTTATTACTTGTTTTCTCCATGTTATTAATTGTTGTTTATAGTTCTTATTGTAAGTATTCTAACATTATTTTTACCATGTTTACTTTACATTGTACCATGTTAGTTCTATATTCATACTTGTACATGCTATTATGTCTAGTAGGTGTCTTGACTATTCCTCGTCACTAGTCCACCGAGGTTAATCTTGATACTTACTAGGTACCACTATAGGGTACTCATGCTACGCTTGTTGCACTTTTTGTGCAAATCCAGGTATCTCGGAGTGTATTGGCCATTAGTTAGCTGGTTGTGCGTTGCGACGGAGACTTCAAGGTATACTTGTCGTCGCGTTTGCAGGCCTTAGAGTCACCTTCTGATGTTTTACTTTGTATTGTTTGTTTCTGGTCAGAAACTGTTATGCTTAGAGATTTTCTAGTGAACTTAGTGGAGCTTATGTCTTGTACTACCGGTTTTGAGATATTGTATACCTACTTGGGATTGTTGGCTTTATATAGAAATTTATGGTTCATGTTTAATAGTTGATTAGTTATAACCTGTAATTGATTCAGTAAATGTTAGGCTTACCTAGTCTTAAAGACTAGGTGCCATCACGACTCTTAAGGAGGGATTTTGGGTCGTGACATTTAAATTACATACAAGGAAGGTTAGTCATAGGCCACTATTAACATTATAAGATTAGGTGAAAGAAAGACATATTATGAAGTACATCCCTAAGTTGAGGTCAAGTATAGTTCAATACAAGGTTGACGATTTATGTGCAAAGGCTAATAGGTTATATACAAGGGTCAAGTAAGAATTGTACATACTCTTATGGTGCAACTTAAGGTCATTGTAATGAATACTTTGTGGCTCCTACCAAAGAATATCCTCTGAATGATAAGAAGGAACTAGTAGTTTGTTATATGTATGAGAACTTATGGTAACACAGTGAATAGTTTTTTTGAGGTTCATGCATGATCTACTACACTTAGAGAAGTACGAAAGGACATGACTTCAGGATTTCGAAGATGATATAAAATTACCACAATGAGACAAACCATAGTAGAATGACAACACCAAGCTCTTTAATGATGGATATGCTTGATCATGAGTACCAACGAACATGAGGATATAGAAGAGAAAGAAAGTATACACTACAAGGCATTCTACAGAAAATTATAAAACTCAGATATTCATCCTTGCATTATAGATAGAATACAATGGATGAAGCGAAGAATATACTTCCAATATGTTACAAGTGTGAGGTGTTGGCTTAAGGCCCTACAGTTCTTATAGTGATATTGATATATGTTGAAGCTAGCATAGTTATGAAATATTCAGAGATATGTGATGAAGTCATTTGAATCTCAACTATATGATATTCTGATTGTTTAGTGATGCTTAATATGACTTGAGGGTGAGCCCGAGCCTGAGAATAATCGCATGTCAGCAAGATTAGTTTAGCAATTGTAGCACACAGGCATAAACATAATGAAAATGTATGATATTAATACATAATAAGATATATGTTCAGCATGGCCAAGGTGCAATAGAATGATAGAAGATTCAAAAAAGCCAAGCCTAAGGGAAATATACTAGAAAAGTTAGCCTTCGGGCGAGAGTTTAATTTCAGGTACATCCCAAAATGTATGAAAAAAGAGGGTAAACTACATAAAACATGTATTTTTTATGGTGCACACAGATAGTTGTATCAATGCAGAGTAGATTTTGAGGGTTGACATGCAAATTTTTCAGAGAAATTGAGGGAGCTTTAATAAGGCTGAGTTGTGGAATGCCCCACCTACCATAATAAGTGTGATGCTAAATAATTTTTAGATATAAGATTAGAAATTTTGAAATGTCATAGAGTTCGTACACCCTACGACAAACTAGCTAATCCAACTAAGTTTTCAGGTATTAGGCATTGCACGAGCTAGAGCGTAGAATAAGAGAGTATATCCTAGAGAGAAAAATAACCAAACAAAAGGTCCACTAGATGAGATCGTGACTAATTAGTAGTATCAAGAGAGTTATGTAATGTGTCGAGAAGGGGTTCATCTACGAAATATTGAATTAAAGAAGTCTTGAGTATTCGGAAAGATTAAATGAGTGTGGAAATAAAATTTAAGAAGATGTTGACAATCCTAGGATACATGTAGACCAATGGTTAGCACTCAAAAAATATATAAGGTAAGTATCAAAGTAAATATAGGACACTTCGCTCTATGAAAAGGGATGTATGAGAGAAAGTATTTCCTCTCGAGAATAATGAGTGATTATTAGGTTACCAAAGTGAAGAATCTGCAATTACAATAGAACCCTATGTAGCATAGATAAGGGTGAAGAACTCACTCAGTCCCTTCAAGGGTGAGTACGATAAGAAAAGTTCGTAGGATATTGACCCAACAAGAAAATACCACATCCACCTGAGAAAGAAATAGATAGTAAGTACATATAATTGTATTGTATGTGGTGTCATCACTATAACCTCATGACAGGTAGTAAAGTAACATCCTCTCTTACGAGTCAAAGCAAAAAATGTTTATTGTTATCTAGTAAACTATCACTGAAGTAAATGGCAGGTCCAAGTATGTATAATATTTTTTTCTGATGCTTGTGTAATGTGAGTTCAATACCACAAGTAACAACCAACATAAAAGTACCACGGATATTGCAACAAAATAGGATATATGAAGGGATTAAGAGAGCCAGAGGAGGGATACCACAAAAAAAGATATATCGTGAGTTCATGTATAGCATAAGAGAGGGGTGGAGTTCTTTAAATGTTAATAGCCTCAGAGGCTACAATAAAACTAGAGTGTTGTTTACCAAAGAATTAAGTGAGAAGGCATACAAGTAGATTAGTTTTGGGTGGAAAACCTTAGGCAGAATACACTAGTGCGCCTAAGCTATGCGACTCCAGTACCTTTTATGTATGCCCATCGCGTATTGGATTGCGTAAAATTTTTTAGAAAGGCGTCAATAAGTGAGGCATGATTGGCGTTAGACTGTAGTAATCTGAAGAATAATAGAAGAGCACCACCATGTTTTAGGTAGTTCCGCAAAATTAGAAAATATTAGAAGATGATGTTGTAACAGTTGACATATGTTATATGAATGTGGATAGTAGTCCATCCGTAAAACATGTAACTCAAAAAGATAGATATTATGATATGTTCAGAAGTAGTTCCATTTGTAACAATCACGTTGACAAAGGGCTAAGACACCAAATTGATAGGCAAAATCTAGTAATATAAGTGGTAGCCTAAGACTTAAAAAGGATAAAAGGAGTGTTATATATAAACGAGTAAAGAGCATCAGCAGTCCTATGTAAATGAATGACATCTCGTAATAGAGGCTGCGGAAAACATTGTATATTCTAAATGTATGGTTTATAAGAAAAATATATATGCTATGTGAAGAAGTGGGGTGATGCCTCAATCCGGCTAAAGCTTATAATGGTAAAAAAAAAAAAAAAAGCAAACAAGAAGTGCCTAAATATGAGTCATGTACTCCGAGGTATCTTTTAGCTTTTATGATCTTTACGAGCAGGCCTACAAAAGTGGTTGCATATCCCATTCTGTATGAGCCTTTATATGACAAAAGAATCAGAACAAAATTGAATAATGGGGAAGATTGAGTCGTAAACCAGAATAGTGAGAGTTGCTAATTCGAACATAAACGTTGAATCCTAAGAGAAGAAGGTTAAATGGAACTATAGTTGTATGATAGCTTCATACGAGTGTCATGACTCAAAATCCCACCGTGAGGGTCGTGATGGAAACTAGTACCTAATACTAAGTAAGCATATCGGGACCTAACGGGACCATCAAACCTGCGAGTTTTACTTTTGTGTATTTGTACTTAGGATCCGAGTTTTGATGATTATGTTCAGTCCGGAAGATAAATTTGGACTTGCGCATATTCACGGATTTACGTTATGTCACTAGAAGGTTTCTGCACTATTTGGCAAAAGTTGGCAATTTGAAGCTTTGGAATGTTTATAGATTTGACCGGAAGTTGACTTTGTTGATATCGGGTTCGAATTTCAGTTACGGGAGTTAAAGCAGGTCAGTTGTGTTATTTATGACTTTTGTGAAAAAATTGGGTCATTTCGAGATGTTTAGGCTTGTTCATCATTAGTTTAAATGTTCACTGGTTCATTGAGTTTGAATTGAGGTGTGATTAGTGATTTTGATGTTGTTAGGTGTGATTTGAGGCCTCGAGTAGGTCCGTGTTGTATTATGGGATTTTTTGGCATGTTCTGATGGGGTATTGATGTCACGCCCCAACCTCGGGGAGCGCGACCAACGCTCAACCGAGTGAACCCGGTCGAGTAAGCATTTCATACATATTCTACCTGACTCATTCATATTCCAAAAAGAGAACGCATCATCGTTTATTACCCAGGGGAGAGGTCAGTTATATAAATATACATACGTTGCTAGTTCATTCTTCCTTACATACATTATGTGATAATCAATCTTCCAAAAGTACTTACAGTTTTATGATTAAGTGGAATAGGATTTCGACATACAACTTGATTCGATAACATCCCCGATACCCATACATGACCCACATAAACGCCTATTGAGCCTCTATAGATACAAAAGACAAACGTGATAATGCCGGCAATAAGGCCCCGGCTATACCTCAAAATATAGTAACTTATACAAAAGAAGAATAACATATATTATACATGACCGCGGGAAGAAACAGGGCTCACCAAGACAGTTGTGAGGAGAAAGAATGAGGGCACCACTATCGGCGATCAGCGCTATCTGCAATAGAACCACCTACATCACATTCAAAGATGTATCTACCCCGGCAAAAGGGACGTTAATACCATTGAATAGTACTAGTATGTATGAATAATTTCGCTCCAAATAGAATAGACAATAAAACAGGTAGGAAAGCACTCATGGAAATCACATAGCACTTCACAGGAGTAGAGAATCACAAGAAGGGTCACATAGTTACTTATTTCGTCTTTCCATCCTTTTCATTAATAGTCTCTTAATGCCAAGTGCCACGATTTATAGTTCCAGTGTGTCTTTTTACACGGAGTCCGGTCTCGGCCCGACCGGCTAAGCCATCCCAAGTGAGACATAACCATATCCACGATTTATATCAATGTCTCCAATGTAAATGCCACCATGTGTATAGCATGGCATCCGATCTCGGCCCGATTGGCTAAGCCATCTCACTTGGGACATCACCATTTCAATTAATTACTCAATTCACATCTCATTTCCATCATTTATCACATAGTTCTTGGCACTTGGACAAAGTTTACAATTTGAGTTTGATTCTCCTTTTTATCTGTTCAATAGCATCATCCTTCATATTAACGAGAACCAACATGTAATGAATTGCACACATAATAGAAGTACAATGTAGGATCATAATTCACATTTTCAAGTAGCATGGTGACATGGTAGTCAACTAGAACAATTTAGAAACAAAATCTTTCGACTCAACGCATAAAAACAATCAATTCAAGTATGATCAAGTAAGGGACTCACACCACTTATTCGGACACCAACGAGTTGATTCTACGAAGTTTAGAGTTAGCCATACATACCTTGATTGGGTCTTATCCCTAATTCCTATGAAAATTTCTAGAATCCTTTAGCTCTGTCAATCTATTTGACAAAACAGCACAATCAAATTGTAATTAGGAATTGGATTGTAGTCCCAACTTACTTGAAAATTACACCTAGATTTATGAGTTTGTTAAGGACTTATCCCCCATTTATCTCTATCATTGCTCTTAGTTTCCCACACATAGTTTAGAACCTAATACATGCAAGGTCCCTTTCCTTACCTCCATGGACTACCTTACTAATGGCCCATTTTAGCTAAACATGGAATTTAAAAGAGGGTGTGGTAGAAACTTACCTCTTAGAGTAAATAATTGGTATCTTGTTGGACTAGTCCCAAGCTTTGAGTGGTGATGGAGGATCAATTTAATGGAGTTGGGACCTTCTCTCTACAACCCTCTATTTTCTCACTCTAAATTATCAGGAAATTGGTTTAAAATAGTGGGGAATATGCTTTATGTTGGGGGGTGCCCCGACACAGTTATGCGTTCGCATATGCGACCGCATAATGGGAATGCGGTCCACAAACCTGCCGCAAAAATGGCCTCAGCCGGCTAGAACATCTGATCAAGTATACGGCCATTATGCGGCCTGCATATCTTTTCTGTGGTCACATAATGCGCCGTAGAAATCCCCTCGAAAAATTCCAAGGCAGATATGCGATGTATTATGCGGCCCGCATATTAATTATGCAAAATCGCATTTTGGGCCTCATAATTATGTGATTTAGAATCTTTTCGGAGTTCCATAAAGGATGGTTTTCTGGTGTTTCTGTGATGCTTCGCGATCGCAATATGTCTTTTGTTAGTGGAACTGGTCGTTCATCTTGTTAGTGATGGAGCTATCACATTCGCATATAAGGAAATTGGGTCGGAGGGATTCTTGCATCGCGTTTGCGTATAAGACTGTGGCAGGCGTGAGTTGTACAATGCGTTCGCGTGTGTAAGGGAATGTTTAGGGATTCTTGAAGCAGGGGCATATATTTTCTTCGAGATCGCGAAGGTACTACCGCGATCGCGGAGAGTACAACTGATTAGTGATTATAAGTACTCTATTTCGGACCTTTGAGTTATTTTATCATATTTTGAGTTGGGAGCTTGGATTTGGGCTACTTTGGATGCAAGTTTTACCAAATGGATTGGGTTTCGTGATGTCCAGAGGTTGATATGCGCGGGATGGTGTTTCTAGAGTATTGTTTGGCTTGCTCGGTATTTGTTTTGTCTTTCTTTAGGCCAATATCGTATCTAAAACTTGTTGAGGCACTAGTAGCCTGAGTTATTTGTTGATATCTGTGTGATATGGGTGCGCTTATGTGTGGGACTGAGCCCGTGTGCGAGCACCCGGGTATTTATCCATGCTCGGGGTAGTGCTTATGCTATGATATGCCTAAAATAGATTGTTAAGATTTAAGCTATAATGTCTCTCATATTTTGTAACATTTTTGTGAACTATTTAAGCCATGTTGAGGTTCCATAGAGGCTCATGTCTTAAACTACCAGTCCTTGGGTTATTGTATTAAAGTTTATTTAGTTCATCATTTACTTCCTAATAATCTTATTTGGATTGTGTTATTTTTAATTGGCTTACCTAGAGGGTTGGTTGGGTGTTATCACGATTAGTTGGATTTTGGGTCATAACAACATCCAAATCATCAACTAATAACAGAACCATAGATTGACATGTTAAAAATCACACAACAAATCATGTAAAAATGTCTGGCACACATAAAGAAGTCATAAGCACAAACAAGAATACCTCTTTTTGCACCATCACATAGACATCATCAAGAAAATGCCCTCAAGCTATCACATATCATCCCTACATTGACTCCTTTATCTCACCACGTGTGCAATAAAAAATTAAATGACCTCCTTCTCTTGCCACAGGCGTGTTAACAAATCATCCCATATTGTCTCGCCATATGGCAAACCCGATAGCCCATCTTGTCTTGCCACGTCCAATATTTGTAGTAATAATAACAATAGCATGACAGAAACCTCGTGCCAACACCCGAATGATTCGCCCAACATGTCCACATGTGACATAATCATTACAACACACTATGCCAACAATTGTCATCGAGACATAAACTCACAATCTACCAATGCATTGCACAAGGACAAATCAATAAAGGAATGTGGATGCGTGGTCAACATATAACCGTGAATTCAGTTAACCCAAATTTGCAACAATATCACAAATGCCCAACTTGGATAATTAAGGAAATACAATCTGAAAACACAATCTATCGAATGGATCATAGCTCATGTAATCTAACAAAGTGGATATACGTAGTGGAGATACCTCTCATTCAAAACAAAGAAATAGGAGAAATCTCGGGTAAAATCCGGTCATGAATCACACATACAAATGTGTACACACTCGTCACCTCAAGTACATGTCGTTTTACACATATCACAAATACGAAAGTTAAGTTGAATCCTACATGACATTCCTCCATACAAGGTTAGGCAAGATACTTACCTCAGAAGCCCTTAATCAATATCTAAAAATGCTTTTGCCTTTAAAATTCACCTCTGCTTGGCTCAAATGTAGCTAAAAGAAAATTAATAATATTAAGTAACGCAAAAGAATTCAATTCAATTAATAAAATAAAGATCGTGACTCGATGCCCAATAAAATAAAGATCGTGACTAGAGGTTACAAATATTTCAGATCATGAATACCAAGTACCTTTAGGGTGAGACCAGGGTTTTTAACATGATAAGGAGGTTATGTTATGAGTTATGTTTGTCATATGATAGTCGCATTTTATGTTTTGAAGTCAAGCGAGTTGTGGAACAAAATTCAATGAAAGTCATCACATGTTACGTTCATAAGTTCTACTGAAACTTAAGTCAAATCTAAATGCGATTTTCTTCAAATATACTTAGAGTTACGGGGTGTTCCATGCATCATATTGAATATCTATGAGTGTTGTAACGACCCGGCCGGTCGTTCTGAGAGTTTAGCTCTGTTTCCTCGCTTCTGCTTCATTTTATGTGGTTCAGCTTCATTTATGTGTGTTGGGTCGGTTGGTTCGGGTTCAAAGTGGTCATGGTGAGAATTGAGGCATTTAGTCTCTCAAGGTAGCCTAACAGTTGAGAAAGTCAACTGAGAGTTGACTTATTGGTGAACGACCACAAAATGCGGATTTTATGGCTCATATGGTTTCATTGGATTATTTGGGACTTAGGAGTGTGTTTGGAATGGAGTTTTGATATCCGGTGTAGAATTAGGCTTGAATTGGCGAAAGTTAGTTTTTGGCGATTTCTGATCGGTAGTGAAAAATAGGCTATCGAGGTCGGAATGGAATTCCGGAAGTTGGAACAGATCCGTAATGTCATTTTGGATATGTGTGAAAAAATTCAGGTCAATCGGAGGTGTTTTTGTTGGTTTCGGCATCGTTGGAGAAATTTGGAAGTTTCGAAGTTCATAGGATTGAATTTAATGTAATTTTGGTGTTTTCATGTTATTTTTGGTGTTTTGAAGGCTCGAATAAGTTTGAATAATGCTATGGGGTGTGTTGGTATGTTTGGTAGGGGCCCCGAGGGGCTCGAGATTGATTTCGGATGGTTGGCAGAGCTTGAACTTGGAAAATTGCAGCAAATGGCTGCTGGTATATGTTTCTGGTGTTTGCCGCACCTGTGGAGTGGTAACCGCAGGTACGATGCCGTAGGTGCGAAAGTCCAGGCGCAGGTGCGAAGGGAGTCTAGGCAGGAGGAGTCCGCAAGTGCGAAGCGATGGTCGCACCTGCGAAGCCGCAGGTGCGGAGAAGGGGTCGCAGGTGCGAGAATTGGTCCGTTGGTGGGTTTTCGCAGGTGCACACCTGGGACAGCAGGTGCACACCTGGGACCGCAGGTGCACACCTGGGACCGTAGGTGCGGGTCTGCAGGTACGGTTAAAGGTCCGCAAGTGCGGAATTGCTAGGCAGAACAGTATAAAAGAAGCCTCCGTGGAATTTTTATCATTAACCATTGTTGTATGCAGTTGGAGCTCATTTGAGGGAAATTTGAAGAAAGAATATGTGGGTCATCAGTGGAGGTAACTTCCCGAGTCATTAAATTCGTTTTTATGTTATTTTGTGTGCATTAGTCTTGTATTTGAAGGATTAAAGTAAGAAAAAATTTGGACAATGGGAGGAAACATTTGGGAATTTCTTTTGGCAATTTTAGTGGGCAATTGTGGTCCGATCTTGATGTTCTCGGTATGTACGGTCTCGTGGGAGAATAAGGGTTCTTGTGATGTAAATTTTATCGCATTCTGAGGTGTGGGCTCGGGGCTCGGGTTTGGCTGAATTTCGAGATTCTTATACAATTTGATAGTTTTCGATTTGGTTGTGTTCCTTTAGTATATATTAATGATGTTAAAATGATTTTGGCTAGATTCGGAGCAATCGGGAGCCAATTCGAGGGACAAGAGCATAGCGGACTATTATTGTGGCTCGGTAGAGGTATGTAATGGTAATAAATCTTGTCCTGAGGGTATGAATCCCCGGACGTCATATTTCTCACTGATTTTAGAATGGCGCACATGTCGGATGACGAGTATATGGCGCGCACTAATTTTTGGATTGGACTTGGTCCTCTCCGCGGTAGCTATTGAGTTGCGTATTTTACTCTAAACTATATGTTAAATTGTGTTCTAAAGATTTATGAAATATTTGGGCTATAAGCCATGTCTGGGGCCTCGTGCCAACTTGTTTAGACCCCTTGTAGGCTTTTTACTGCTATTTTCCTCACTGATTATTGATGATTTCACTCAGTCACATTGTGCTTATTGTTTTTGAAACTCAGCCTGATTTACACTACTTTGAGATTTAAAATTATGTTTTGGTTCGAGTACCCCGTTTTACTGATTCGCCCGAGAGGCTTTTGAGAGGTTCTGAGTGAGTGAAGCCAAGGGCTTGATTTGTGAGGATATGATACTCCACGAGGTGGCTTGATATTAGCGCTTGGGTTGAAGGAGCCCCTCCAGAGTCTGCACAAACCCCTAGTGAGTGCACCGAGTGACGAGCGATTGGGAGGCATGAGTGATTGTGAGGTATGACCGAGGGGCTGATTATGAGTGATCGTGAGGTATGCCCGAGTGGATGATTATGAGTGACTATGAGGCATGCCCGAGGGGCTGATTATGATACATGTTTTTGCCCAAGGGGCTACTAATGATTTTACCAGTTTCACTCTGAACTTATGAAATATGTTTTGCCCGAAGGGCCTCGTTATGATTTTTTTCATTTTCATACTAATTCTTTTGGTTTGAAGTTGTTGAAAATATACATTTTTCAAAGGATTTTTCTGAAGTTTGTTTTAAGGCATGATGATTTCATATATCTATGTTATACTGTTGGAAAGAAAGGTTGTGCATATTGTGAATTGATGACATTGATTTTATGTGTTTCTTGCTGCTCAAACCTGATTTATTTTCATTATTACTATGTTGGTATACTCACATTACTCCATGCACCTTATGTGCAAATCCAGGTGTTAGGCCAAAGTGACCTGTCTATCTGTTCCAGAGATTCTCGGAGGTTTGCGAGGTAGCTGCATGCATCCGCTATCCTGCTCTCTCTCCTGCTTACTATAATAGAATTATTTTCTTTTGAGTTGTATATTTTATGTAGATGCTCATGACCAGTGACTCCGGGTTCTCGGGGGGTTATATTTAATATTCTGTAACAACCCGGCTGATCGTTTCGAGAGTTTATCCCCGTTTCCCCCGTTTCTGCCTCATTTTACGTGGTTCAGCTTAATTTATGTGTTTTGGGTCGGTTGGTTTGGGTTCAAAGTGGTCATGATGAGAATTGAGGCAATTAGTCTCTCAAGGTAGCCTAATAGTTGAGAAAGTCAACTGAGAGTTGACACAATGCACAATGAACTCCCCATGTTTTTAAAGCATCACAACCGCAATTCATGGCCCAACCCATTCCAAACTCTTCGGTACTCATTCTCGAAAATGCCTTGGCACGGTGCCCTGTGCGGCACTAGGTGTAGTGCGACAAGCCAAAATTGCCCCAAAAGTTTAAAAAATCTAGGGTAACGACTCGGCCAGTCATTCTGTGAGATTAACCCCATTTTCCCCATTTCTGCTTTATCGTATATTCCTTAGCATATTTATGTTGTGCTAGGTCTGTTGGTTTGGGTTCGGAGTGGTCGTGGTGAGAATTTCTATATTTGGGCTATAAGCCATGTTTGGGGCCTCGTGCCGACTTGTTTAGACCCCTTGAAGGCTTTTTTACTGCTATTTCCTCACTGTTTATTGATGATTTACACTCAGTCACATTGTTCTTACTGTTTTCGAATCTTAGCCTGGCTTACACTATTTTAAGATATAAAATGTTGTTTTGGGTCGAGTACCCCGTTAAACTGATATGCCCAGGGGGGTTTTAAGAAGTTCTGAGTGAGTGAGGCCGAGGGCCTGATTTTGAGGATATGATACGCCACGAGGTGGCTTGATATTAGCACTTGGGCTGAAGGATCCCCTCCGGAGTCTATGTACATCCCAGTGAGCGCAGGTACCTACTGAGTGCTGAGTGCTAAGTGTCGAGTGCCGAGTGCCGAGTGCCGAGTGCCGAGTGATGAGTGATTGGGAGGCATGAGTGACAATAAGGTTGCCCGAGGGGCTGATACTGAGTGGCTGTGCTGAGTGATGTTTTGCCCGAGGGGCGATTTATGATTCATGTTTCTGGCCGAGGGGCTACTTATGATTTATTTCATTTTTACACTAAATCTTTCGTTTGAAAATGTTGAAAAACACATTTTTCAATGGATTATTCTAAATTTGGTTTTAAGGCATGATGATTTCATATATCTATGTATATACTGTTGGAAAGAAAGGTTGTGCATATTGTGAATTAATGATATTGATTTTTTTGTGTTTCTTGCCACTTAGACTTGATTTATTTTCATTATTATTAAGTTGGCGTACTCACATTACTCCCTGCACCCCTGTGTGTAGATTCAGGTGCAGATACCGAGCATTAGCTATCTATTATGTGCGGAGCCGGAGTTTAGGATATAGAGGTAGCTGTTCATTGTCCGCAGCATCTCTGTTCTCCCTTGTTTGTTGTATCGAGCTATTCATTCGGAGGTTTTGTATTATAGTAGTATAACTTTTGTCATATTTATCTTAGATGCTCATGACATGCTGGCTCCGGGTTTTGGGGTTCGTTGGAATACTTAACTGTTTGTTTTGCCTAGTGAATTCAATAATTTTATATACTTTAGGAAATTCTTGGAAATGAGTTGGGATTTTTGGAAAGAAACTGTAATTGTGTGAATTGACTAGCCTAGTTCCACGATACGCGCCATCACGGCCGGTTTAGGATTTGGGGTCGTGACAGTTTGGTATCAGAGCCTAGGTTACATAGGACTCAACTGTCATGATCAGGTTTAGTAGAGTCTTGCGGATCGGTACGGAGATGTCCGTACTTATCTTCGAGAGGCTGCGGGACCCTTAGGAACAATCTCATTTTCTTGAATTCTTTCGTGCCATTTTGTTGATTCTGGAAATCTAAACTTTTGTTGTTTCCCTCTCTCACAGATGGTGAAGACTCGCACTACCGATCAGGATGATCAGCCGCCAGCTAGACTAACGAGAGGTCGAGGCCGTGGTAGAGGTAGGGGGCCAGCCCGTGCAGCATCCAAGGTAGTGCCAATTGATCCCCCTATTGTTCATGGTCAGATTCCCGCCACAGATAATCCAGTAGGGCATGCTCAAGAACTAGCAGTGCCTATTATTGTCCCCGGTCTTCAGGAGACCTTGTCCCAGATCTTGACGGTGTGTATTACCCTTGCTCAAGCCGTTGCCACTACTTCTTAGGCCATCAAATACCGGGATTGGTTCCAGCCCACCCAGTTGCTCCAGTTCGAGACTTCGTGGTTCCGACTATGCTAGAGGACAATCAGTGTAGACTGGAGAGGTTTATTAGACTAAAGCCTCCGACATTCAGTAGTGCTGAGGGCGAGGATGCCCAAGGTTTTCTAGATAAGTTCCAGAGGATGCTGCGTACTACTGAGATGTTGGAGATCAGTGAGGTCTCATTTGCTACATTTCAGTTTTCTGGTGTTGCTTTCACTTGATGGGAGTCTTTTGAAAGGCATAGGCATGTTGGTTCAGCACCCCTCTCCTGGAAGCAGTTCTCCACTATCTTCATGGAGAAGTATGTACCTCAGTCTCACAGGGAGGAGCAACGCAGGATTTTTTAGCAGCTGCGTTAAGGAGAGCTATCAGGGAGAGGGTTAGGAGGTTCGTGGATGGCCTCACTTATCAGCTCCACCTATTTATGACTAGGGAGAGAGTATGAGAGGCTACATTCGATCAAGTTGTTGACATTGATTTAGATATTGAGTCATTTCGTCGCCATGATTAGGAGGAGAGGGAGGTCAAGAGGCCTCGTGGATCGGGCAGTTCTAGTGGTACTCCTTACAGGGGGCAGTTTCAGCATTGTACATGCCATTCATTCAGGCCTCCTCAGTCAGTCCGCCCAGCTTATAGCGGTGCATCTTCGGGGCATGGTACCCGTAGTTCTCAGCCAGGCCGTACTTCATTTGGTACCCTCCCAGCTCAAAGCGCAGCTCGAGCACAACCAGCTCAGAGTTCTTCTATGCATGAGTCTTCCAGTGGACGTTTTGTTGCTAAGGGTTTCTATCAGTCCCCACCTCTAGCTCCAGGGAGTTGTTTTCAGTGTAGAGTGTTTGGAAACATGTGGAGGCAGTGTCCCCTTCATCCCGATGGTTCTTCTCAGCAGAGGGGCCAGCCCTCGACTTCAGCTCCAGTTACTTCACCACCTCCCCAGGCAGCCAGGGGTGGTAGTCAGTCAGATAGAGGCCGCCCTAGAGGGGGAGGTCGAGCAGGTGGAGGTCAGGCCCGTATGTATGCATTTCCAGCCAGCCGAGATGCTATGGCCTCCGATGCACTGATCGCAGGTATTGTCTCAGTTTCCTATGTTTTTTCATATTTTTCCCATTTTCTCGATATGCCCCGTGAGTCTCTAGTTACCTCTATTCTTGTGTGGACTCTGGTGGGTGATATTGTTGTTGTGGACCGTGTGTATCAGCCGTGTATAATATATATTGGGGGACTGGAGACCCGGGTGGACCTACAGTTACTCAGTGTGGTTGATTTTGATGTGATATTTGGCATGGATTGGTTATCTCCGTGTCATATTGTTCTTGATTGTAACGCTAAGACCGTGACCTTAGCTATGCAAGGGTGTCCGAGGGTTGAATGGAGAGGTTCTTCTGAGTATATGCCTAGCAGGGTGATTTCCTAGATGAAGGCTCAGCGCATGGTTTAGAAAGGGTGTTTATGTTATCTGGATTTTGTGAGGGATGTCAGTGGTGAGTCTCCCACTATTGATTCGGTTCCGATGGTCCGTGACTTTCCATACGTGCTTCCTGTAGACTTGCCAGGTATGCCGCCTGACATGGACATTGATTTTGGTATTGGCCTGGTGCCAAGCACCCAGCCTATTTCTATTCCACCTTATCATATGGCGCCAGCCGAGCTTAAGGAATTAAATGAGAAGATTTTGGAACCCCTAGATAAGGGGTTCATTCGGCCTACTGTGTTACCTTGGGGTGCACTGATGTTGTTCGTAAAGAAGAAGGATGGTTCTATGCGTATGTTTATTGCTTATCGGCAACTGAACAGAGTTAAGATGAAGAATCAATATCCCTTACCTCGTATAGATGACTTGTTTGATCAGTTGCAGGGTGCCAGGGTATTTTCCAACATTAACTTGCGTTCCGTTTATCTTCAGTTGAAGATTCGGGGGACAGACATCCCGAAGACTGCTTTCAGAACTAGATATGGTCATTATGAGTTCCTGGCTATTTCATTTGGGATGACCAATGCCCCAACAACCTTTATGCACTTGATACATAGTGTATTTCAGCATTATATGGATTCTTTCATCATCGTGTTCATTGACGATATCTTGGTGTATTCCCGATCTCGGGAGGATCATGAGCATCTTGTGAGAGTTGTGCTTCAGACCTTGAGGGAGAAGAGATTGTATGCAAAAATTTTGTAGCATTGTGGGGCACATGGTGTCCAGTGAGGGCATTCAAGTTGATCCCAAGAAGGTAGAGGCGGTGTAGAGTTGGCCTAGACCGTCATCAGCTACTGAGATTCGCAGTTTCCTTGGTTTGGCAGGGTACTACCGCCGTTTCGTAGAGGTATTTTCATCTATTGCAGCACCTATGACCAGATTGACCCAGAAGGGTTCTCAATTCAAGTAGATTGAGGAGTGTGAGGAGAGCATCCAGAAGATCAAGTCAGCTTTGACTACAGTGTCGGTATTGATTTTGCCTACGAGTTCAGGTTCTTATACAGTTTATTATGATGCCTCAAGAGTTGGCCTTGGAGGGGTTTTGATGTAGGACGGTAGGGTGATTGCCTATGCGTCCAGGAACTTGAAGGTTCACGAGAATAATTATCCAGTGCACGATCTTGAGCTAGCAGCTATTGTTCACGCCTTGAAGATTTGGTGTCACTGTTTGTATGGAGTGCATAGTGACATTTTCACTGATCACTGTAGTTTGCAGCATCTGCTTAAGCAGAAGGATCTGAATTTGTGTCAGAGGAGGTGATTGGAGCTTCTCAAGGATTATGACCTCACTATTTTATATCATCCGGGGAAGGCAATGTAGTGATCGATGCCCTGAGTCGTAGAGCGGAGAGTTTGGGGAGTTTTGCCTACCTTCCAGTAGCAGAGCGACCTTTAGCACTTGATGTTCAGGCGTTAGCAAGTCAGTTGGTGAGATTGGATCTATCAGAGCCTCTGCTGGTATTAGCTTGTGTAGCCTCCAGGTCTTCTCTTTATGATCAGATTAGAGCACGCCAGTATGATGATCCACATTTGCTTGTTCTTCAGGACAGGGTCTGTCGCGGTGATGCCAGGGATGTGGTTATTGGTGATGATGGGGTCATGATGATGCACTTCCGGATTTGCTTGCCCAATATAGATGGAATTCGAGATTTTATTCTGGCTGAGGCCCATAGTTCTCGGTATTCCATCCATTCGGGTGCCGCAAAGATGTATCAGGATTTAAGGCAGCATTATTGGTGGACGCGGATGAAGAGAGATATTGTTGAGTTTGTGGCTCGGTGTCTCAACTGTCAGAAGATCAAGTGTAAGCACCAGAGACTTGGTGGATTGCTTCAGAGATTTGATATTCTTGAGTGGAAGTGGGAGCAGATCACCATGGACTTCCTAGTTGGACTCCCACAGACTTTGAGGAGGTTCGATGCCATATGGGTTATTGTGGATCGGCTGACCAAGTCTGCGTACCTCATTCCTATTGGTACTATTTATTCTTCGGAGCGGTTAGCTGAGATTTATATCAGGGAGATTGTATGATTGCATGGGGTTGTAGTTTCTATCATTGCCGACAAAGGTACTCAGTTCACATCTCAGTTTTGGAGAGCCGTACAAAGAGAGTTGGGTACTCAGGTCGAGTTGAGCATAGCGCTTCATCCTCAGACCGATGGGTAGTCGGACCATACCATTCAGATTTTGGAGGATATGTTGCGTGCATGTGTCATTGATTTTGGGGGTTCATGTGACCAGTTTCTGCCACTAGCAGAGTTTGCATATAATAACAGCTATCAGTCGAGTATCCAGATGGCTTTGTATGAGGCTTTATATGGTAGGAGGTGCAGATCTCTGGTTAGTTGGTTTGAGCCGGGTGAGGCTAGACTATCGGGCACCGACCTGGTTCAGGATGCGTTGGGTAAGGCGAAGTTGACTTAGGAGCGGCTTCGCGCAGTGCAGTCTAGGCAGAAGAGATATGCGGACCGGAAGGTCCGGGATGTGTCTTTCACGGTTGGGGATAAGGTGTTACTGAAGGTGTCACCCATGAAGGGTGTTACGCGGTTCGGGAAGAGGGGAAAGTTGAGTCCCAGGTTCATTGGTCCATTTGAGGTGCTTCAGAAGATTGGGGAGGTGGCTTATAGACTTGCCTTGCCTCCCAGCTTGGCGAGTATTCGTCCGGTGTTCCATGTTTCGATGCTACGGAAGTATTTTAGTGACCCGTCTCATGTTTTGGACTTCAGCACGATTCAGCTCGAGGGTGATATGTCATATGAGGTTGAGCCAGTGGCTATTTTGCGTCGACAGGTCAGAAAGCTGAGTTCTAAGGATATAGCTACAGTGAAGGTTCAGTGGAGAAGGCAGCCAGTGGAGGATGCCACCTAGGAGAAAGAGCGGGAGATGCGGGACATATATCCTCACCTGTTAGAGACTCTAAGTATATTTTTAGACCCGTTCGAGGGCGAAGGTTTGTTAAAGAGGGCAAGGATGTAACGACCCTGCCGGTCGTTCTGTGATATTAACCTCGTTTCCCCCATTTATGCTTTATCATATATTTCTTAGCCTATTTATGTTGTGTTGGGTCAGTAGGTTTGGGTTCGGAGTGGTCATGGTGAGAATTGAGGCACTTAGTATCTTAAAGTAGCCTAATAGTTTAAAAAGTCAACTGAAAGTTGACCTATTGGTAACCAACCTCGGAATGTGGATTTTATGGCTCGGATAGCTTCGTTAGGTGATTTGGCTGGTCCGGTGTAGAATTAGCCTTGAATTGGCGAAAGTTAGTTTTTGGCGATTTTTGGTCGGCAGTAGAAAATAGGCTATCGGGGTCGGAATGGGATTCCGAAAGTTGGAGCAGGTTCGTAATGTCATTTTGGATATGTGTGCAAAATTTCAGGTCAATCGGATGTGTTTTGGCTGGTTTAGGCATCATTGGCGAGATTTAGAAGTTTCAAAGTTCATAGGTTTGAATTTGATGTAATTTTGGTGTTTTCGTGTTGTTTTGGTGTTTCGAAGGTTAGAATAAGTTTGAATGATGCTATGGGTTGTGTTGGTATGTTTGGTTGGGGCCCCGAGGGGCTCGGGATTGATTTCGGATGGTTGGTCGGGGTTTGAACTTAGGAAATTGCAGCAAATGGCTGCTGGTGTAAAGCTACTGGTGTGGCCGCAGCTGCGGACGGGCAGCCGCAGGTGCGATGGTCCATACGCAAGTGCGAAAGGAGGCTAGGCAGGAAGAGTTCGCAGGTGCGAAGAGTTGGTCGCGCCTGAGAAGTCGCAGGTGCGGATAAGAGATCGCAGGTGCGAGAATTTGGTCTATTAGTGGGATTTCGCAGGTGCGCACCTTGGACCGCATGTGCGAGGAAAGATCCGCAAGTGCGGATTAACTGGGCAGAACAGTATAAAAGAGTGCCTCCGCGAAATTTTGGTTATTCTACAATTGTTTCATGCGGTTGGAGCTTATTTGAGGGAAAATTGACGAAGAATTCGAGGGTCTTTAGTAGAGGTAAGTTCCCGGATTATAAAAACTCGTTCCTATGGTATTTTGATTCGGATTAGGCTTGTATTTGAAGAATTAAAGTAGAAAATGTTTGGAAAAATGGGAGGAGGTTTGGGAAAATATATTTTGGCGATTTGGGTAGGCAATTGTGGTCCGATTGTGGTGTTCTAGTGATGTAAATTTTAGAATCGTGGGACGACGAGGATTCTAGTGATGTAAATTTTATCGAATTCTGAGATGTGAGCCTAGGGCTCGGGTATTTCCAAATTTCGAGATTTTTGTATAAATTGATAGTTTTCGATTAGGTTGTGTTCCTTTAGCATATATGGATAATGTTAAACTGGTTTTGGTTAGAATCGGAGCAATCGGGAGCCAATTTGAGGGGCAAGAGCATCGCGGGCTAGCATTGTGGCCCAATAGAAGTAAGTAATGGTTATAAATCTTGACCTGAGGGTATGAAACCCCGGAATTCATATTTCTCACTATTTTTAGAATGGCGCACATATCAGATGACAAGTATGTGGCGCGCATTGATTTTTGGGTTGGACTTGGTCCTCTCCGCGGCTACTATTGACTTGCGTATTTTACTCTGAATCACATTTTAAACTATGTTCTAAAGACTATGGCTATATTTGGGCTATAAGCCATGTTAGGGGCCTCATGCCGACTTGTTTAGACCACTTGGGGGATTTTTACTCCTATTTCCTTACCGTTTATTGATGTTTACAAGCAGTCGCATTGTGCTTACTGTTTTCGAAACTCAGCCTGGTTTACACTATTTAAAATGATGTTTTGGGTCGAGTACCCCGATTTACTGATACGCCCAAGTGGCTTATGAGAGGTTATGACTGAGTGAGACCGAGGGCCTGATTGTTAAGATATGATACGCCACGAGGTGGATTGATATTAGCGCTTGGGTGGAAGGAGTCCCTCTGGAGTCTGTACACACCCCCAGTGAGCGCAGGTACCTACTGAGTGCTGAGTGCCGAGTAATGAGTGATTGGGAGGCATGAGTGATAGTGAGGTTGCCCGAGGGGCTGATACTGAGTGGCTGTGCTGAGTGATGTTCTGCCCGAGGGGCGATTTATGATTCATGTTTTTGCCTGAGGGACTACTTATGATTTATTTCATTTTTACACTAAATCTTTCTGTTGAAATTGTTGAAAAACACATTTTTCAAAGGATTTTTCTGAAGTTGATTTTAAGGCATAATGATTTCATATATGTATATATTGTTGGAAAGAAAGGTTGTGCATATTGTGAATTGATGATATTGATTTTTATGTGTTTCTTGCCGCTTAGACTTGATTTATTTTCATTACTACTGAGTTGGCGTACTCACATTACTCCCTGCACCTCTGTGTGTAGATACAGGTACAAATACCGAGAATTAGCTATCTACTCAATGCGAAGACGGAGTTCGGTATATAGAGGTAGTTGTTCAGTGTCCGCAGTATCTCTATTCTCCCTTCTTTGTTGTAGCTAGCTATTCGTTCGGAAGTTTTGTATTATAATAGTATACCTTTTGGCATATTTATCTTAGATGCTCATGACATGTTGGCTTCGGGTTTTGGGGTTGGTTGGACTTTTTAACTGTTTATTTTTCCTAATGAATTCAGTAATTTTATATACTTTAGGAAATGCTTGGAAATGAGTTGGGATTTTTGCAAAGAAACTGTAATTGTGTGAATTGGCTAGCCTAGTTCCATGATAGGCGCCATCATGACCGGTTTAGGATTTGGGTTCATGACATCAAGTCTCTAAAGTTTCCCCTTAATGTTGCGGCTAGGGCGACGCCTACTCCAAATTTGGTCTAAAACACTTATTTAAATAAACACTTCGGTTAGGAGAAAATCATTTTATTCTATAGTTAGTTGGAAAGCTTTTTGAAGAGGAAACAACCTCGGATTCCATTTATCCACCAAAGATAAGATTTTTATCAAGGATTAAGTTACAAACACTAGATTAATATGAACTTAAATCATATTCTATATTGAAATCTCTAGATATCTCAATAAAAACTCAAGATAAGATCTCTCCACCAACCTAGGGTTTCGTAATTCAAGGTAAGCTTCGTAACCTATTTCAGCCGTGATTGTTAAAAAGGTTATGGTTGATATTCATTCCTAGAAACTACTATAAAATATAGATTAACTGGGAACCCTAGAAATTGGGAAGAATCAGGCCTAGAGTTTCGAAAGTTAGAAATTTTGGAACTTCTACTATTGATTCGTGATTAATTGTGTAGAGATTGATTTCAGAAGTTGAATATCTTTGATTGAAGAAATGAGAGTTCTCAAAGAAAGAACTAAGGTGAGTTGAGATAATACTTTTACTAAAGTTGTCTTCTCACAAATATCATATCACAAGTTATTGCTAAATTATGTAGAATGATAATATGGGTTCTGATTGGAGTAAGCGGACTCACATTATCAACTAAAATTGCATAAAAATGTTCAGATGACTATCTAATATTAATATCAAAGTAATACCGATAGCAGAAGGATATCAAGTTGCAAATAGTAGTAACAATAAGAGGAAAAGAAACATGAATGGCAACGAGAATCCGCCACGTAAATCAAACAACAACATATTTGGGATACGGCTAAGTGTAAATGTTCTTAAGTAGTGAAAACAATATCAAATCAACCAAACAAGTGTTTCTAGAACACGATTCAAATAATTTCAACAACTCTTCAACACACATGGCACCTTGTGCCTAGATCTTTCCATCTCACTTCGCACAGCGACATCCGCGTGCCATTTGATACATAATATCCGTGCCAATTACTACTTAAGACGTTAAAGAGATTTCATCTATACATACATACATATATATATATATATATATATATCATGAAGTAAATCTATAATTTTTAGACCAAATAGGGAATCAGTGAGAAAGATGAGGTTTGGTTTAGAAATCAATTGAGTGAGGAAAATAACATATTTTTTTCAATTAAAATTCAACATCGAATAACTATCGCATTTAAAATAGAGTTTATTAGTTTAAAAAATAATAACAATTCCTTTGTAAGTAAAATAAAACCTCAGACAAGTTGAGAAGATTAAGTTGAGAAAATAGTTGAAGTAAAATATGACAACTAATAGAGATGGTGAGTATAGAAATAATCGACGGGTTCGAACTTAGAGTCACATAGGGTATCATGATATTAGTTCTTCCATTTTCAAATTTCATTTTCAAAATACATAACTCGAGTGTCTTATCAATATCCAGCTATAACAAATCCTTAAGTGGAATGTAAAACCACCGAATAACTTATACAATCAGAGAGGAATACATAAACACATATATTGATGTGGCGTGCATCCTGATCCACCAATCCTTCCTTATTCATCCATAACAATTACAATAAAAGTAAATAAATTATATATATATATATATATATATATATGTTGTGGCATGCAACCCGATCCCACCAATCCTCCCTTATTCCTCCGTAATAATTACAATAAANCGGCGTTCAATCCGATACCACCATATATAATTATCAACAGAATAGTTCACCCTTATTACTCCGTATCAATCTAGCATAATTTCTCTTATTGCGGCGTGCAACCCGATCCCACCGAATAATAATATTCAACCTTATTCCTCATTATCAATGCTCCATTATTCCTCTTGTTGTGGCATGCAACCCGATCCCACCATATAATAACATAAATCAATCGATAACTGATGTGTGGCTAGAATTCATGATTTTAAGCATTATATACCTTGCATTTTATGTGCTT